>JAHBMJ010000106.1:0-12896 GCA_018398765.1 Chromera velia | reverse complement strand
ACACACACACACACATACATACACACACACACACACACACACACACACACATACACACACACACACACACACACACACACACACACACATACACACAAACACATATACACACACACATACACACACACACACACACACACACACACACACACACACACACACACACATACACACACACATACACACACACACACACATACACACACACACACACACACACACACACACATACACACACACATACACACACACACACACATACACACACACACACACACACACACACACACATACACACACACACACACACACACACACACACATACACACACATACACACACATACACACACACACACACACATACACACACATACACACACATACACACATACACATACACACACACATACACATATACACACACACACACACACACACACACATACACACACACACACACACACACACACACACATACACACACACACACACACATACACACACATACACACACATACACACATACACATACACACACACATACACATATACACACACACACACACACACACACACATACACACATACACACACACACACACGCGCGCGCGCGCGCGCGCGCGCGCGTTGAAGGTGGACAGGCATTAAATTCTTGTGTGTCTTCGCGGTACCCGATCGACGAGTCTAGACGATGTTCAGAGTAGAACCTTTCCTGGCTCAGGATGGAACGAGTCCCTTTTTTCACGAAGCGAGTATGAGCACTTACAGATACGTATGCGAAAGACAGACGCGAACCTTGCCATCATCCAAACGGCTCAACGGACCTGTCAACAAAGTGCGTCTCTGCCTCTGAGAGGTCCCTAGACTGCAAGAATGAATGAATGAGTGAATGGATGGATGGATGGATGGAAGGAACAAAGGAAGGGAAGGAAGGAGAGAAGGAAGGAAGGAAGGAAGGAAGGAAGGAAGACACAGAGACAGAACAACCGGGGTCTTTTTCTGTCCTGCATCTGCGAATCCTTCTCTCTGAGCGTCTGGGTTGAACTTTCTATCCGCAAAGGCGAAAAGCGTCAAGCAGGGAAGGAGAGGAGCAGGAGACAGTGAGACCCTCTCCCTGTTGGTTCCGTATCTCATTCCGGTCTTCCAGGCAAAGCAAAAGAAGCTCCAAATCCTAAAAAAGACAACAAAGCTGCCACTACCGTCTCGAGAGTGAGTGAAGAGAATTCAGACGAGGAAAGAAGAAGAGCACAGCGACGGGCAATCTCTTCCTTTCCTCCAGAGACAACGACAGAGAGAGACAGACCTTCTGCCTGAGCGCTGTCGTCTTCTCAAGCCAAAAGGAAAAAAAGTGCCAGACAACCAGGAGGAGACGGCTGCACTTCAGTTCTTGATCGAGGAACTGCCCCTCGTTCTCCTCTGTCTCTGGTCGTTGCTCCCCGTTCTCATCCTACAAAATGTGTATGTATGTATTCATTCGTTAATTTATTCACACACACACGTGGAGGAAAGCCCCCAGACAGACAGACAGACAGACAGGATCTTCCCTCATCAGTCTTGAACAAAGTGGGAAAAGTGGTTTAGTTCGACTTTCTATCCCCCTCCCAGTTTTTCTTTCCTCTTCTTTTCTTTCAGGGAAATCTCAGTCTCTACATCCTCAATATACCCCCCCCATCACAATAGAAGTCGTACCGTCGGGCCTGAGTCGGTTGACCAGTGGGCGGATGAGTGACTTGATAACAACGAAAAGAGGACAGCCCAGACTTTCTCTTTTTCGGTCTACCCGACCCTCGCCCAGCTACATGCTCATTCACTCACTAACTGACCAGCGTTCTATCAAAGAAACAAATCACCTCCAGGAAGCGCAAAAGATCTCCACGGAGAAAATCGCGAACCTGCACAGTTGGGGACCACAGGGAGACGTCCAGCCAGCCAGCCAGCCAGTCTGTCAAGAACAAAGTCCGTCAGTGAGAGGGTTCGTCTGCATGTGGGTCCGTGAGAGAACATCTCCAATCACGAACAAGACTTTGTGCCAGCCCTACGAAACAAAGAAGTTGGACGCTACTTCACCCTAGCTCCGGACGTTTTTCCTTGTTGCATACCGCCATCCAGCCCACCCAGCCCTTCCTAATCCTTCCCCCCACCCACCCAGAGACCGGAAACCTACCGACCCATACAGGATCCCAGTCTTCTGCCTGATGGGTTTCCAGAAAAAGAAGCGCTTCCTCGTATGCCTGCACAGAGGCACAGGCACAAACGCACGCACGCACACGATCTTCCTGCTGTAGAGCGTGCCTCCTTGTCCAATTTCTGAGTTTTCATTCATGTATGTAAGTGCCTCTCTCTCTCTCTCTCTCTCTCTCTCTCTGTGTGTGTGTGTGTGTGTGCGTGCTGCGCATATTTGTGCGTGTTTTTGCGAGGGCAAGGCACGCCTCATGAGCTTTTCCCGCCAGCCCCCTTGAGCAGAGCACCTGCCTTGGTTCAGCCGTCTCTGATGAGTACTGACTTCACAGAGATCTCCAGGATCAAGGTCCTCGTAGCCTGTTTGGAATGCGGCCTCGGCTGTTCCTCTCTCTCCATCTCCCTTCCCTTTCTCCTCTGCGACAGGCCCCATTTCTTCCTCTTCCTCTTTCTCCTCTGGCCCTTTCTCAGGCTCTGACTTTCTCTCTGTCCCTCCTTCCTCTGGGTCTCTCTCAGCAGAAGTCGGGGGGGCAGGCTGTGCACCCTCTCCTGCTGCCCCTCCGCCTTCCCTTTTCGTATGGGGGGGAAAGGAAACGTCTGCACACAAGTCGCGCCTGTCCTCAGCTCGAGCGGGGCCCTCGGGAAATCCTGCACACATGCGACCATCCAAACATCAAGAAAGCAAGGGTCAATTTGCTCCCTTGAATACACACACACACACACACACACACACACACAATCTGTCTGGCCTGGGATTACGGTTAGGGGCAAGGATGGATATACTCTTCCCGGGGCAAATAGAACCTCGGGGAGATGACCGCATGATTGAGCGAAGACAAGCTCTGATAGATTGCGCTGGTGTCTCTTTGCTTCAAATCAGCAAGGAAAGAAAAGAAAAACTTGAGCACAACTTTCTCACTGACAGCTCCGCTTTCAACGCCTACGAGGGAGCAGTCACACATACACAAAGACAGTTACAAAGAGAGCTCACGGAGACAATTTGCTCAGAAGATGTTGGCCCCAGGAGTGAGAGGTGGAGACGGTAACGGAGAGGAAGAGGGACGGGGGCAACGCAAAAATAAAAAGGACAAAACCATTCGGACAATCCAAGAAAGCACGGACAATCAGACGCGCGTCAATCAGATAGACAGACAGGCAGACCTTGTGTGTGGGTTCGGAAAGGTGCCACCTCTTCGGACGGGAACCAAATTTCCTGCAGGGAAGACACGGGATGAGACAAGGGACAGAGGACAGTACGCAGGAAGCAGACGTGAAGGCAATGAGACTCAACAGGGTTGCTGAGTGCGAAATTGCTGTGGTGACCTCCATGCTCACCTGTTTTTGTTTCCTGTGTGGCCGCATCTCCTCTCTCAGCAAGCCACACCAGCCTGTCTGTCTGTCTGTCTGTCGATGCACTTTCTCTCCCACCGACACTGACCTCGTCCTGGCCTCTGAAAGGTTCGTAGCGAACCAGAAGGCGAAGCCCCGTTGCCCCATCCCCGTCTCGTTCTGTTGCGCGAAGAACGCGGGCCTGCATCTCAAGCAGAAGCACATGTGGAGGGCGGGGGGGGGGGGGGGGGGGGGGGGGGGGGAGAGAAGGGGTGGGATTCATGAAGGTGAGTGAGGTGGAGGAGAGCACTGCAATCCCTTAAAGGCATGCGAAGAGGTCTCAGAGAGGTGAGTGCCTTGAGGACTCGAGATCAGACCAGGCCAGACCAGACGGCCAAGCAGTACTGACTCACTGACTGACTGACTGACAGGTTGCCAGAGACCATTTCGAAGCTTGACGTCCACCCACTGCGGCACCCCGCCGCCTTTGGCTTCATCCCCTTTTTTTCTGCCCTCCATTTCCTCGAGTCCCTTCACCTTTCACTCCTCCACCCGCCCTCGAAGGATGCTTGCGGGAAAACCCCCAAGAAGAGAAAACACGAGATATAAGGGTGAGAGACGTAGAGGGTGCAAGGTCGAGAGGATCGCCCTAGGACTCTGACGAGGCTCTCTTGAATAGATTGGTCACAAGTTTTTCCGTCCGCAGTTCATTCATCTGCAGAGTAGAAGGAAGCCGGGTGTCGACATCAGCAGAGCAAGACCATTCAGTGACGCTTCCAGATCTTCACTGCCCACACTTCACTTGTGGCCAACCATGCAGGAGCTCGTAGGGCGGCCTGAAATCCTTATCGAGATCTTTGACAGTCGGGCGTTTCTTGATGTGAAACAAGACTTAGAGCGGCCCAGCTAGTGATGAACAGCTGCGGAATTGATGCACGGCGCCGATCGAATCCTGACACTGCAGCCAAGGAACACCGAAGTCTGGTCGTTCAAGTGTTGCCTGAATTCGAGGAAGATCGCACGGCCATCTGAACAGCCGTCTCCTGGCACCTGCGCGGCGGCGCCGTACCATGGTGTGCAATTAATTATATAAACCCGCGCGCGGCGCCTGCACGCGGCGCCGCACACACCCCGATCCATGATCGACACACTTGGCGAGTGTCACATCACTGGACAAGACATGATCGACAAGACTATATAGTTGTGCAAGGTGGGCACAACATCGATTGCATGGAATTCATGAAAGTGAAGATCTCAGCGTTTTCTTGTGGAGCAAACAAGGGTGAAGACGTACTATCGCGACTGTGGCTCTGCTGTAGGTAGGATCTGCAGTCCACCGTCTCTTTAACGCATTTGCTCTGTCCGTGCCAAACAAGCAGCGCAGTGTCTCTTCCACTCGTGTCGGTACATTCCGAGTCTGTGAGAGAGTCTAGAGGGTCGTCCATCTGGTTCTGTTCGCAAAGAGACAGGGACACCGAAGGATATGGTGGGTGTAGAACTGGGAGAGAATCACCGGGATTTTTTCCTAGCGCGTGGTCGCGCTCTGAAGAAGGCGGTGGAAGAGGAGGAGGCCCAGCTGAAGAGCACCATCGAGGCTTCTTTGAACAGTGGTGACTTCTCGGAGCATGAGGTGCTGCAGGGACTGGCAAAGCTTCGGTCCATGGTTAATGCTGAGATTGATTTTTTCTTGAAGGTCAGAACAAGGAGACAGACTGAGTGAGACAGCAAAACGGGGCATGCCTCTGCCGACTTCGGCATTTCTTTCCCTCGGAGTGGGGNNGGGGGGGGGGGGGGGTTCTTCTATGGGTGCGTGTGTGTGTGCGCACGAGCGCGTATGCGTGCGTACATATGGCTGCCTTAGAGAGAGCAAGAACTTGTGCTTTGTCAAGGCTGTTGCCTTCTTCCTAACTGTGTTTCTCCGGACTGGAGCCGGGGGAACAAAGAATTCTCATTCACCTTCTTTTTCTTTCGTTCTTTTCTTACATGTTATCAGTCTGCCCATTTCCTCTCCGTTCCCCTCCAAAAGATGTCCCGAAAGGGGCCCTTCTTGTATCCCTACTCCCCTCGGCCCGCCCTTTCCCTCTTGTGCAGCGGGACTGCCAGGCCCTGGGGCTGTCGAGCACGAACCTCTACTTCCTCGAGGGTTTGTTCAGCACCTTCAAGGCCGAAAAGAACGTCAAGTCCCTCAGAAGGAAATTCGCTGTGAAACCCAACAAACACGAGAATGCTTCGGAAACAACCGGAAAGAGAACGGTCACGGTGGATGTGGTCAGTCACTGAGTGCACGCATTCAGGGTCTGTAGTGATTCAACGGAAGATAGATATTGTAGGGTCGACCTCTCCCCGTGTCGCTGGAAGGCAGGAATTTTCGCTCTCCGTGTCTCCTGGTGTGTTTCTCCTCTTGTGCACACATTTTCTCCGTCTGCGCCTGTGCGCGACTTTGCTCTTTTCTGTATAAGTGTTTTCCTTCTTCTTGTTCGCCTTGTGTGAATGAAGCAGTGGCGGGAGGCCGAAGAAGGGAGGGAGGCTTGGTTTGCTGCTGCCTGTGTTTCGCGCATTGTGTGAGTTTCTTTTGACCGTGTGTGCGTATGTGAGTGCACTTCCCTCCCTGCAACGTGTCTCTTTCTTACCATGTTGGCATGCGCTCTTTTTGATCAGGTCTCTGATTTCGGCCTGAAGTGGACGAAGGTGTCGGCACGCAACCCGCGGTCGATGCTTCTATTTGCAAATAAAGGGAGGGAGGCACTGAGTGACCTCGCGAAGGAATGGGCAGAGGAAGCCGCTGCATGGGCGCTTGAGAAAGAGGGGGAGGAAGAAAAGGAAGAGGCAGAGGGGGAGAGTGAGAGTGAGGGAGGAGAGTCGGATGACGACAGCGATGATGAGGAGGATGAAGACTCCTCCTCGGTGCTGCACCAAGCGAAGCTGTTGCTCAAGGCCGCACGCGCGCATCCCGCGCACTTCAGATCTCCAACCGTAGTCTTCCGCTTCGTCTGCGGTCTTGCTGCAGAGATCAAAGAGACCCTTGAGGAGATGGGGGTGCTGGTGGAGGGGTGTGTCCTTTCAGAGGAAGAGCTTGCTGAATTTGGGAGTGGGGGTGAGTGCCTTGGTGGTGCTGATGATTCTTCTTCGTCTTCCTCCACTGTGGTTGGTGAGGGGTCGAATGAGAAGAAGGAAAAGGAAAAGGGGGAAAGTGAAAGCTTGAGCATAGGCCTCGGAATTGGTCGACGTCTCCCCCCCCCTCCTGAGTCGATACGAATCACAACAGAGTTTCCCGTCACGGACAATCTGTCTGTAGATGTGACCTCTTTGATAGCTGCCGTCTCCGACTTCCTTCATGATTCCAACCTGCTTGACCCACTGGTTCCCCTCCGTCAAGAAGCCTTCAGAAGACAGAGGGAGATGGAGACCCGGGAAGCTCTATGGCCTCGCATGCGACCGTTGTTAGCGAACCATAAGCTGTTCACACCGAGACCTGCATTCGAAAAGTTTTGGTTCATTTCAGAGAGAATAGCGGGGCCCGGGGAGTGGCTCCGGTGTCACAGGATGTTCCGTTTCATCGATGCTGAGACGGGGCAGACGCTCATCCCCCCGTCATCCACGGGACGGGCGCCGCCAGACCCTGAGTCTCCCTCTGCTTCTGCTGCAGCATGTGGGGCAGAGAGTACGAAAGAGGAGGACTGCAATGAGTGGCCGTATGAGGTCAGGGTGCTACCTGTGAAACCGTCAGAAAGATCGCTGCAGCTTGAGGCGTGTGCCGCAAGAGAGCGTGAGAGAAGAAATGGGGGGCTGGGGAGCAAACGGGGTGAGAAAGCTTCGGGGACGCAGCAGCAGTCGAAGAAAAAGGGTAAGATGCCAGCACAGACAGGGTCGGGGGGGCGTTTGTTGACTGCCCACATTGAGATTTTTGGTACCGCTGACCGTCTTGAAATGACAACATTGTCGTCGAACTCCGCAGCCGTTCGCTCTGCCGCTTCTCTCGGTGTGCGTTGGAGTGTTCTTCTCTTTCCAGAGAGGTCGCTTCTTGAACAGCACGTTATGAAGCTAGACGATGGCAGTGCCCCTTCCTTTCCAGAGAGAAAGCCTACCCCTTCCCAGAAAGATGGGGCAAGGACAGGACCCGGGGGAGAGTCGGCAACAGCGACGGGAATGAGCACAAGTTTGAGCAAAGGATCTCCTCCACGAATATTTTCTTAGCTGCAGTCAATTGCTGGGTTAATTATCTTGCACCAGTTGACATGCATGAATCTACATGAATCAGTCTTACTAGCAGTCTTAATTCTGTTTGATAACTCATTTTCAGTTCAAGTCAGAGTCCAGCCTGTCCAGGGTAGTATATATAGCCAGGGTTGCTTTTCTGGTCGGTAACAGGTCTAGTCTACCGGCAATTGCCGGTAACCGGTAATGGCCTCAGTTTGCCTTCCTTTTACCGACAAAAAAAATGATAAAAATTAGGGTCCAAAAAAAAAAATTTCGCCTGCGGCGCCAACCTTTAAAAACATGTTTTTAAGTGTTTATTGGCTAGGTTTATTGGCATTTGAAAAGCCTATTCACACACACACAACAAAAAAATATTTAAAAAATATAAATTTTTACTATATAACTGCTTCACCCCTATAAGTGGCAAAAAGTTCTAACAGCTCTATGACAGCGTCTGTCCAACAACTACTCTCTTTTTTGACTTTGCTCCATCTCTCACTATTCTGCTTATTTACTTATGATTCTTTCATGTCTGCTTGCTTGCAGATGATAAATCTCCACCCCCCTGGGTCTCCGGAGTCAGAGACCTTTCAAGGCCTCAGACATCAGCTTTTAGCGGCGGGTCTTTCTTTAGAGGCTAGAGCAGTGGATTGGGGGGACCGCCCAAACTTTGAGGCGGATTGTTGAAATCGCGTGGGTGCATCTGTTTGGGCCAGCTGTGGTCATTGCGGCTAGCGGTTCTCTGTTTTTGGGCGCCAAGTGCAAGACGGGACCCATCGCTTCGACCTGCGTCGTCTTCAAGCACACTGGCCCCATAGCTGTCCCTACAGATGACGCATTGACTTTTTGAATTGACCTTAGGTCTAGCCTTAAGTGATTGATTGATTGACCTATAACCTAGGACTTAGGTTATTGAAAAGTGTTAGTGTCACTGACTGTTAGAATTCTGCCAAGTCTTTGCTAACTGCCAGCAAACTCTGCCGGTAATTACCGGTTACCGGTAATGAAGCTTGTCTACCACCAAAAAAATTGGCAACCCTGTATATAGCTTAACTATTCTAGGCATAGTTGTGCTAGTACTAGCTAGTAGTCACTACGTATAAATAATATATATTAATATTAGTCACTTAGAAGTACTATATATATTGGATGTCCAAGTTACACAACTTCATTGAAGAAAAAAAAAACTACTAGAAAATATATTTGATATATTGTACTTTGTTTTGGCTATGCCTTTGGTGCGCCATAGCACGTCACCTTTAAGTTACCACAGCCACACCTGCGACACAGATGTTTCCTGGGGCGTTTCAAAGCTGGCCGCGCCTTCGGTGCGGCGTTTCAACTTTACTGGAGTGTCAGGGGGGTTTGGCAGACTGTTGTCCACCACGGGCTTACACAGGTTGTGGCTATCTATGCCTATCCACACTTGCTGCAGCAATGCCGGCGTGCCTCTGAACTTTTTTCGTTGACCCCGCGCGGCCCGGCCGGGCCGGCCGCGTCGGCGGCGCGCCCTTCGCCATCCCGCGCCTGACCCGACCCCATGCAGCCGTCTCCGCGCCCCGTCTCGCCGAAATCTGGTTCTCTGGTCTTATCTTTCCTGTTTTCGTATGATCGCCAATCACACGCCTCCAGCCCTCGTCTGTCAGTTTTCCACTGCAGGATTTGAGTATGTGACGTCTCTCTTAGTGGCTTGAATGATGCTCACTTTGTGAACCGTCATCCTCCAAGAAGTGGCAGTTTGGCCCCGCATTTCGCGAAGTTTTTTGCTAGCTGTTTCCGTCTTCTGCCTGCACTTTGCACATTTTGCTTTCCTTTGCCGAAGATGTTCTTGCTGGTTTGTCCAATATCTTCAGACATGTTTAATGACTTCAGTTCAAATTACTCTCTGGCCAAGGAGTTTGAAGGGCGTGTCGATCCTCGATGGATGGATCTGAAGACCAAAGGGAACGAATTCTTCGCAGAGGGAGAGTATTTGAAAGCCGCCAAGTGTTACGAGGAAGCGCGGTCTCTCACTGACTCTTCCCATGCGATTCAAGTCATCGTCGATTTTGTTTCGAACCACGAAGATGAGTAAATTTCCGGGCAGTTTGAGAATTCCATATTCGGGCATATTGAAACATTCCTTGCCGACACCCCTCGACGTTTCGATATCAAATACAAGGATCTTCTCAGAAAGAAGAAGATCAGTGACACAGGTAAAGGTGAAGAGTCCCACCCTAAGCCGGACGATGAGAACATCTCGATCCAAGAGCCGAACTTGCCCGAAGCCATTTGTTTGGCAAACTGGAGTCTCTGTCACCTGAAGAGGGGGGAGAAGGAACAGGCTCTCGAACTCGGCCAGCTTGCTACGAAAGTCTGTCCCGAGTACCTCAAAGCAAAGTACCGGGTGATGCAAGCACTGAAGGCCCTCGGCAGAGCAGAGGAGGCCGCAAGAATTGAGAAAGACCTCGCGAAGTACGCCCGTCTACGTCAAAACACCTTGCCGTTCGTCAATTTTGTGCCCCTGCTTTGTCTCGACTGGATTTCCCACGATGAATTCCTGATTCTGTACCAAGCCAAATACTGGAATGCCGCGATTGACTACATCCGTCGTTCGTGCGATCCGTCAGGGTCTGGGAAGAAGTCATTGTTGCGCTCCGTACACGCTTCGGTCTCGATGTTGGGGTTTCTGGGGGGGCAGTGGCTTTGCATGGGACTTTCGTTCATATCGGAAACGTTTCTGAAGAACGAGGTAAGGGGGGTCGGTTTCATCATGACTGACCAGAAAGGAGAGGACGAAGTTGAGACACCTCCCCACGGTCGTTGCTCTGCGACGTCCGTAGGCAACGTGCTGAAAATGCTGCCAAGCTGGTTTGGCAGGTTGAAAGAAGAATTAGGCCATGCCCCTTATTCCCTTGTTTGCGGGCAGGGGCTTGTAGACAAAGTGGACGTGATCAAGTCTGCGATCAATACAGCGGGATTTGATGACTGCTGGGTCCACCCAGCCTTGTCCACCTTCGCATCTGAAAAGGCAGGACTCACCACTCCTGCTTTCGCTTTTCCTTCTTACTTCTGAATCAACGCTATGTCACCCATGTGACAGACAGGAAGAATGTAAACGGCAGGCTGCAGTCTTTGCATGCAGACAAGCGGCTAGGCAAGCGGTACCAAGAGCAGGTCTTGCTTGAAGGCTGTTGAAGCGATGAACGTACAAAACTAGCTACAAAGCTCCTAACGGCTCCTCGCGCCGTGGCCCGTGGATGCAGCCCTAATTATAACATAATAGTTATTAAATGAAATTGAAACAGACATACAGTTAAAAAAAAGAAGCAAAGTAGAGTTGTCATACATGCATGTATATTGAAAACTTTTTAAGTGCATCATCATGTTAGTATACGTTAGTGAAAAAATAATTATACTAGACATCAATCAATCAATCAGTAATTTATTGCAATTACTTTTTTAACAGATAGTAATTTCTATTGGTCCCTTAAATAGAGCATATCCCTGAAAAAAGAAATTAGGCAAAAAACAGTTTTTCTGGGTAGGTATAATATTCAAAATAATGCCAAAATTAGATAATTAAATATTTGAAGTAATTTTTATACAAAAAGTTTGGCATTATTTTTTTAAGTTGGAGAATATGTGATATGATGAAAACAAGTTATATCACATATTCTCCAACTTAAAAAAATAATGCCAAACTTTTTGTAACTCTTGAATTAAGTGCGGCCGTCAAATCTAAAGTAAAATATGGGTTCTTTCTAGAAGAATAGAGCTTGACTACAGTGACTCTTCCTAAAGATTTATTCTAGGATTTGTTGAAAGATAGATCGAAAACCAAGGCTGCTTCAATAGGCTGATGCAGATGTGGAGTAGCTGTATCATCCCTGCCTGTTTCCATTCTGTACCGGCCCTTGTGCCCTATTATCAGAGACTGCCCTCTCCACGTCCCCATTCCCCGACGGCGGCCCTGACGAGAGAGACGTCACACTAACAACGTACAGGAGCGCTATACCGATCAGGTCCGAAGCCAGAAGAGGAACACCGACAAAGAACGGCTCCCCCCACTGTGCCACAAATCCCACCAGGAAACCCAAAAGACCCAAAACGGCGGAGACGGGCCCAAGGAAACGGACAGGCAGGCACCAGCAGACCGTCGAGGCGTTACAGCACCCACCAAAACACCGATTGCACACTGCACCGCAATTATCACAGCAGTTCCCCGATCCCTCATACGACCCAGCCGCCCCCAGCCAAACGCAGCAGCTGCCCAAGGTCCCTCCCACCACTCTTGCCAATGCGTTGAAACACCAGAGAATACCCCGGAGACCCCCCACAAGGACAATCAGGGTGCCCTCAATGAACGCCAATCTGGCGCACTTGATGTCCTGGGAGAAGAAGGAATCGGAAGAGAATTGGGAGGGCAGGTCCCGGTCCCCCTCTTTCAGGGGGCGCATCATCAGAGGGAGGAGCAGGAACAAAAGCCCCACCTGCAAATTTCAGTCAGTCAATCACATGCATTCAATTTTTTTCTTTTCTTTTGGGGGGAGGCATCTTACATGCATTCAATTTATTGTGCTGCTGTCCTGAAAATTCTTCAAACAACGCACACGTCCGAAGAGAAAGCAGGAAGGAAGACGCGGAACACTCAACAACAGAAAACCCAAATCAAAGAGAGAGACGGTGGCCTTGCTTGTGTGTATCTAGCTTCCCTGCCCACCTGTCGAGCAGTAGCAGCCCACAAGACCCCATTTGCACATCGAAGAAGAGGCCATCTGTTCTCGCTGGCCTTTCTCATTGAGAAAAGCAGCGTGCCCGAACAGACGAACACAGCCCCAACAAACAGAGGAATGTCGACGTAGAACCACGCCCAGGACGGGAATCGAGAACTAGGGTCGTAAAGCAGGGGGCTGTACTGCGCCCCCTCAGCAGACCCGCACTCGCTGTCGTATTCCTCTTTTGTCCAGGCAGGGAGGTCGGAGGCAGCTATGGCCTTGTAGATCAGGTACACGGAAGGAATCGCCTGGAGGGAAAATTGGAGGACCCACAGGATTGCTGCAGAATTAAAAGAAGAGAGAAAATACGACGGGCGGTTTTTTGGTCAACAGAATTTAATTAGAAGGCAGTCGGCATGCTGATCACTTGTCAAAATACAGTTCGAAGTCAGAGAGAGAGACACACACACAGAGAGAGAGAGAGAGGGGGGGG
>JAHBMJ010000105.1:34697-56415 GCA_018398765.1 Chromera velia | reverse complement strand
GAGGGGAACGGTGCTTGGGGGGGAGGTGCTTGGGCTGGTGCTGAAGAAGAGGAGGACGCAGCAGCTGCTGAAATTCCCGCAGAGTCAAGTGGAGCAGAAGGGGGGGTAGGAGCAGAGGGGAACGGTGCTTGGGGGGGAGGTGCTTGGGCTGGTGCTGAAGAAGAGGAGGACGCAGCAGCTGCTGAAATTCCCGCAGAGTGCACTGCAGCAGGCGCGGCAGCTGCTACAGCAATGCTAACGACAGGGACATCAGAGCGGCTACGAAGAGACTCTGTAGGGGGATCCACGTTGGGAGACTCCTGTACTTCAGGAGCAGCGTCCGCAGAGGGTTCAGCAGCAGCGCTCCTGTCACTCTCCTGTGTTTCCAAAACAGGAACTGCAAGACAGCAAAGCAAAACAGAGGGTGACAGAGGGAAAGTGAATATGCATGGGAGAGAGTCCGAGAGTGACGGCAAGCAAAGTGTAGCCCAATGCAAAAGCAAGCGGCCCGACGGGGAGGAAGGAGGAAAATGGAGGGAGGAAGCCAAGCGGAGACCACCGTACGGAGAGCATAACAAGCAACCAACCTGGGGCACGGGGGATGATGGAGGAAGCCCCTTGATCATCACTGGCTTGCCGTAGACCTCCTTTGAAGGCTGCAAAGAACAAAGCAGGGTGAAATTGACAGTGTAGACAGGTAGACGCATGAGGGCTGTACACGGAGACCAACACGAAGACCACCAGCAGAGTCGAAAAATGAAGCAGGCCATCACAGACCTTGCAAGATAGTTGGTTGGCTCTTGCTTGCGGGCACCATCTGAGGCTGCCGATGCTATTAGGAGGACTGCAGTCGGTTGGACTAGTCATGGTCGCGCCCATATACACATCTCGATAACCAGTTAGTCCGTGCAGGACAGTCCTTGACCTTCTCATACTTGCTCTTCCACGGTTCGCTCTTGGGATGGGACTTCCCAGTGTGCTCACCCTTTGCGAGAGCATCGATTCGATCCTCCCAATATGCACCTCCCTTGGCTGTCTTCACTAGTGTCTTCGGCATGCGAGAGTAGCGTAGGCTCTGTAGGCGAGACAGCCAACTACTATCACAAACCACCACCAACGTCCAAAACAGAAAAATGAGAGACCAGAGCCTCATCACAAATGATGACGGCTTCCAACACTTTCAACGCTCTAAAAGAATCATGTTAATGGGAAAAACACGTTTCAAAACGGATTGTATGTATGAAGAGAACAAGAACCGTGAGGCTGTTAGTGGTCATCGGTGGTCTCTGCGGTGAAGACGGAGACCACAGAGCTGGTCTCCATCCGAGGGTGTTACACTATCAGAACTACAGACTTTGACATGAAAAGCATCGCCACGGCAGGGTGAACGACTCTCAAGCTTCAATGCAGTCCAGCAAGTAGTACATTAATATAATGCTTTGAAGTCCTGCAGCATTAACAGAAAGGTGTGAACATTCGTTGAAGGCAGCCCAGCTCCAACTCATCAGGCAGATCAATTCTTTGATGGCCTTGGTTGCGTTGGCATTCGACCTTTCAAGTTGTCAACCAATCCCTGGCTGCCCTCACCTTTCCTCCTCATAGCGGGAACTTTGTGACACGTCTTAAATCTTTCTTCCTGTGTTTCCTACACAAACCTAAATTTCTGCTCAGTAGACGGAAAGGAAGTCGTCGTCTCTCGGCACTTTCGTAGTGTAGCTATCGATAGTTGATGGAGATGACTTCGGTCCAGTCAGTACAGGAGGAGTTCCAGTACTGGGAATCTCTGTACTGGCATCACTTTCAGACTCCACCTGCTCATACTGTGAAAAAGTCCACACCCTTCGATCAAAACCCTTTTGTCCTGGTGAACAAGTATGAAGAAGATCTCGACAAGATGTTTGATTAGATTTCGGAAGTGTTGCACGAACTGAACGCCGCAGAGACTTCAGCGACTTTCATCCCCAAGGCACAGATGGCACTTCAACTTCTCAAGAGCATGATGGATCTGGAGTCTCTCTTTGGCGACACTGATAGCCGATTCAAAGAACTCATGGCCATCCGGTAAGTCAGCAGAGCGTATATACTTGTCCACGAAAGCCGATGAAAGTCCGATTTGTTACCGAAGTCATGATGTCAATTCATAAAGCCCCGAGTCGAAATATTCTCATCTCACTTCAGTAAAGTCTCCTGAAGCCATTCAATAGATCCAGAAGTCAAAACTGCTCAGAAGTCCTGCACAACGAACTCTCTGCTTCTTTTCCTTTCCCTCCGGTGAGTCAGCAGAACGTGCCGGTCGTTTATGCCGCCTGTAGAAGTCCGACTTGCAACACTCACCAAACCCCCACTTGAACTGTTCCTATCTTACGTCAGCATAGTTTTATGAAGCAACTCGAAAAGTCCCAGAAGTCAAAACTGCTCAGAAGTCCTGAATAACATCGAAACCCCGTGCTTTGCTTTTCTGTTTGTTCCTTCCTTCTCCTCCACCCTTGCAGATCACGTGCTGAGAGATACGCGGACATCCGTCACTTTTGGGTGTTTTTGATCCCCGAAGAACGAGAGATGTTTCGAAATCGCCATCTCGAGCTCTTCCAACGTCCGCTCCCCCCTCTCCCAGCCGAAGACTCCCATGACACTTCGGGCCCGATAGGGGCACGAGGGACGGGGATGACAACCACGGAGAAGGGGGGAAAAAGAGGAGAGAAGAAGCAAAAACACGAGCCCAGCCCAATAGAGGAGATGCCCGACCCAGCTTACTTCTTGCGTGAGAAGAATGAGAATGTCACTATACTGTCCTTTGAAAAGCGCAGAGTAGAGGAGGAATTTCATCAGGCAGTAAGAGCAGTAGCCTCCCAGTATGACAGAGAGAAAACAGGCCCATCTTTCTCCCTGTTCAGAAGAGTTCATAGGCAGCTGATGACGATTGACGAGACTTACTTCCACTACTACTCCAGATATCTTGAAGTCGAGGAGGTGGTGTCGGGTGAGACTGGTCCTTCTGGTTGGGAGGGGCCGAAGGATCTCTCCATTTTCCTCGGGGTTTCAGACTGAAAGCAGCAAAACCTCCCCCCATCGGGCTGACTGACACCCTCAGAGTCATGTACTGGCTAGCTGAGCACAACTGTACTTTGATGCAGGAGGCAGAAGCGCTGACACAATGCTTTCAGGAGCAGATCTCGGCCTTCGAGCGTTTGCTGAGAGCCTTGAAGAGATCAGCTGAGGTGTTGAAAATACGTTTAGGGGGGGAGTGGCAGAGGGCAGCAGCCTGGGCGGACGAGTTTGACGAGGCCTCAGAAGAACTCTGTGACATCGTCAAGGCTGCCCTCAGTATAACACAGCAGCCCCTCCATGCTGTTTCCCTCGCTGCACAGAAACATCTACAGACAATCATCTCTAGGCTCAAAAACCTAGAGCGCTTCATGGAATACCACAATTATGCAATACAGCTGCAGAGAGTGCTGCAAGTCATGCGACAGAAAGTCTAAAAGGAGAGAGAGAATGTTGACACCTCGACAGCGGTTCCGCCGTTTGAGTTTCTGCCTGACTTCAGAAAGCCATTCTCTGTCCGTCGGCACAACATTTTCTTTCTTCGCACTACACTCAACGACGACGATGATGACATAGAAATCCAGGAGTGAAAGAAGTGGGAGCGTCGGATGCTCATCGCGGAAGCTCAAATAGAGATGTTCCGCATAGCAGTTTCATGGTACGAAGCCTGGCGGGAGGGCCGAGCGCAGCGCTTTCAGACTGCAAGCTGTCAACAGAGAATAACACAGAGAATAACCCATTTCCCTCCACCCTCTGTTTGTCCCTCTCCAGCAGCAGAACGCGACTCAAATCCTAATTCCTCCATTCATCCTTCCATCGCTCAGTCCGGGTCCTTCTCCCCCCCCCCTCCACCCAAAGAGTCAAGGCCTCATGCTCCGATCATGGCATCAACTGGCTCCGATACAGTCGATCGTGAGGCATCGCTCACTGACAGCTCCCATGCAGACGACTGCCTTCTGCATCCTATTCTTGACAGACTGCAGCTGCACTTGACCGAACGGCTCCCCAAACCCCTCTTCTCCCCTCTGTCCGCCCCGAGTGCTAGCCCGAGTGGCACTGACTCGTCGTCACTGGACCTCGAGGGGGGGTTGCTGGGGGATGTGGGGAAGTGCCGAGTTGAAGGCATGGATTCGGAATCTGGATTGAAGGAGAGGGGGAAGGTTGTTATCTGCTGCTGCCCTCATGTGACCGACTCTCTCACACAGACCCGAATGTCGACAGTCCTTCACAGCGTCTCCTCTCGACCCCACCACCCCCCATCCTTACTTCTCTCACATATCCTCGTGGAGTCCTACTCAAGAACCTTCAGACGAAGAGAGAGGAAATCCTCCGAATTCTTCTCGACCCCTTCCCCCCACATACTCAGCAGCCTTCCAAAACAGCCGTGTCTGTCCACCCTCTGAAAGCCCGCCCTCACCCTCACCCTACTCCCGATCATGCAGCCAGGCCCCCATGAAAGTGCAGCACATGATTCTTGCACGCTCTCCGATCATCGTAGTGGATTGATCAGTCTGACTCGATCAATGAGAAGAGGAGAGAGAGGCGATCAGTCGGCCGATCAGGGTTAGACTTTCTCTTCAAACTCCCTTCGATCCTTTACCACACTTTCCTTCCTTTCGATCTTCCAGTTATTCCTGGCGAGACCCCCTCTATAAGCTTTCTCTGCACTGTTTCTGCAACAGTTCTGCTGCTAAGGCATACTGAAAGCATATGCATGCATTTCGAAAGGGGAAAATCGATCAAGCAACAATTCAAAGTATGTCTGGCAAGCGCTGATTGATGTCTGTGGGGCGTCGAGGGGAGTGGTTAAGAAAGTAGTACGTTGGGAGATGTCAACACATATCAACGGAAAGCAGATGTCCAGTGTGTTCAACCGCTTGTGGTTTCTTTAAGCCCACCGAAAATCAAATTTGCAGCTTTTCGAGCTAGAAAAAACACAAAGAAATCTGGCGATTTGGAAAAAGATGGCGAGGGAGATTGTGAACGCAATTAATTGTGATACTCCGGCTGCATGTGTACATCCACTTCCAATGTGATCTCTACGTTATCTACTAATTATACATATCGAGTAGCTGTTGCTTTCTTTTCATGTATTTTCATGTTGAAAATTATGAAGAGTTCTAGGCATATAGCCGGCCCGGGAGTAGAATCATGAATCGATCATGCTTTTAAACAATCTAAAGAACACTAGAAAGAACCTCAAATTAAGTAGATAATGAGTTATCAAAATTTATTACTACGCTAATCATGCATCTTTCATAATATGATTAATTGATACTACTAAGCAAGGCTTAAGTAGCTGCTTACTAGTAGTAGTGAAAAGCATGGTAGAATCTAGGGTCGGATGATTATCCAATAATTATATAAAGATATATTATCATTATATATACATTTTTTTATAAACAATTATAAATAATACAGCTAGTGATGGAGATTACCAAACGTCGAACATATTTGTTCAACTTAAAAAAAAAAGATCGGCTTGCATGCATGTTCACTTTTTTTTTTTATGATCGAGCAAAAACTCAAAAATAAATCCTATAGGTTATAAGGTAAAATTATATAATATAGAATTTGTGTTTCAGGTATATAACGTATGAAGTATAGTGGTCCTATACTAAACCCTATAAATTTTTGAATTGAATTCCCAGTTCTTATTCTATGCAGTTACTGGAGATTTTACTAGAATTTTTGGTATATTTAGGGATTTTCACTCAGATTTTTCAAAAATTCCAATTGATCCTGACTTATGAACTATATAAAGACTTAGAAGCTCAAATTTTGCATGCAAAGAGCTTTAGTAATTAAGCGTACTTATGTATACTTAAGACTGAAAATGAGTTAATTCTATTGCCAACACTTTTCATCCTTCAGCATAAAGATCCGTTTTCACGCATAGAGCTTTGCTGGCCTGCCTTCTCTTTGCTTTCACCTTTTTTTTTTCGCCATAATTCTTGCCTTTTCTGCATTCCACGCTGCCTTGACTCCCTGTCTGTGAATGGTTTTTGTTGCCACTATGGCCTTAGCCAAGGGAGAAATTCTTTCTCCCCTAGTTTCTCCCGTTGCCTCTTTGGGGTGGTTTAGGCTTTGGGGGAGAATGACTCTGTCTGCGGCAGCCAAAATCTTGTTGGCGCACGACTCTACCGCCCCAGACAGGTCATCACAGAGTTATGTGATGATTTTTCTTATTTCTAAGTCCTGTCCCCCCCTTTCCTTTTTTTCCACATCTTTCCTCACTCTCTGGCACTTCTGAGCAGTGCAATTCTCGGTGGGGGCTTCGAGGCCAAAGCGGAAAATGACCAGGAGATCTTCCAACACTTTGTTCATTTTTTGGCAGGCCGAACTGCCAAGCACGACCCCAATGCTCTCATCCTCCCCCACGATGCCTCCCACCGCCCCCCACAACAGCAGCCCTCCAAGGCTGTGCTTCTGCTGGGCCTTCATAAACATACCTGCAGAGGGTCCAAGTCAAGAATGTCCCGGCAACGGTTCACGGCGGTCTTTGGGCACATGAGGAGGCTGACTACGGAGTCGCCAAAGTTCTGAGCGAGGATCCCACTGAGGTCCTTGTGGGACTCGAGCATCTCCAAAAAAGTGCAAAGGGAGCGGTTGCCCCTCTCGCACCGGTACTACCTTTACAGGCACAGGGCCAAAGAACAAGCCCCCCCCCAATGCCCTCCATTAAGCCGCCTCTTCTTTTTTTACAAAAGCAAGGAAAACTTTTCCTTGAAGAGCCGTGTCCCTATTCTTCATGGATGGGACCTCGACTAACAGCGGCCTCGCTAGTCCCAGAGTGTCCCTGACCCTTTCAACCCATTGCGCGACGAGGGCCTTGGGTGCAAACCATGGTATCTGTCGCATATCCACTCTGAGACTCTGCACAATGTCATACACAGTTACAATACCATGTATAGATCTGCGCAACATATATTACATACCAATCTTTCAAAGCAACACGTCTGCATGCTCAGACACATGTTGTGGGATCGTCCTATGTATGTACTGGAATAGACGCCGACAAGGTTTCACTGACCAAGAGGTCTAAAGAGATATTCTCGCTTCCCATTGTGATCGCAAGTGTAGTGATCTTGGCAAAGGATTCTGCTAAACAACTTCCGTTTCCTTCTCCAGCGCCGGCCATGCTCTTGGCGCTGACAAGCGCGTCCAGGAGAGCCGTCAGCTCTCCTGAGGTGAGCTTGGGCTGTTCGGAGGCGTTTTTCTCTGCCTCCAGGAACGCAAGAACAGCTGCAGAAATTGTCTTTGCTGCAGCTACTCCGTCCCCTATTTGCCCTGAAGTAGTTCTACGCACATGTTTTTTGGGGGCAGTCGGAAGCGGTTGCCCCTCTCTCACCGGTACCACTTTCACAGGTACAGGGCCGAAGAACAAGCCTCCCCCCAGTACCCTCCATTGAGCCGCCTCTTTTACTTTTGAAAAGGTAAGGAAAACCTTTCCTTGAAGCGCCGTGTCCCTATTCTTCATGGTTGGGACCTTGACCAACAGCGGCCTCGGAAGTCCCAGAGTGTCCCTGACCCCGTCGACCCATTGGCAATGCGCGACGAGGGCCTTCGGGGCGAAGCGCGGTATCTGTCGCATCTCGACTCTCTGCACATACACAGTTGCATGTATAGATCTGCACAACACATACAAACCAATGTTTCAAAGCAACACGTCTGCTGAAAACACATGTTGGCGGATCGTCCTATGCATGTTTGTACTGGAATAGACACAGACAAGCGAGGCAGACACGGGCAGACACCGTTTCCTTCCATTTTCTTTTAGAGGGCAAACAGACAGTCGGACTGAGTGACTGAATGATGCAAACAAACAAGTCAGCTGATTGAGAGCAGTGGGAGAAAGGAATGTTGTTCTCTACTGGAGTGGAGGGAATCGTACACTGCAGGTTCGGTAGTAAAGACAAGAGCGTTACTGCAATCGAGTTCGGTCGCTCAAAGGGATGGATTGGACTTCCGTCGACAAGCGCAATTTTCAAAGGAAGCTGATGGAACCTCAATCCACTGACTGACTCACTAGGTTGATTAATTTTCCGTTGCAGCTTGGCGGACAGCGCGCGAAGCCTTCCACCTCGTCCACCCTCACGTCTCGGGCCATCTCGAGGCCCGGAAACTCCTTCCCACACTTGCTGCACTGAATGTGCTCCGTTCTCAATGCGTCAACCCTCCGGTTCAACTCCGTTCAACTCTGTCTCCATCGCCTTCAGACGGAAGAGAATCGCAGTGATGGAATACGGCTGCAGCCACCGATACCTCTGCTGGTCCTCCGGGTCTTCCCTGAACTCAGCCCCGACTCCGTATCCGGTTGTACCCGGAGGAAAGTTTGCCCCAACTGACGTCCGGCTCCTTTCTTTGTGTGAGTGAGAAGCCTCCGCGGGGACACCCTTTCGATCCGCCCTCACCCTCACTGACAGGCTGGCTTCCTGAGGCGTCTGCAAAGGTCATCAGTAGGGATATGGTCAAGCAAAAGCAAGAGAGTCAAAGCCAGCCCACAAAATGAAGCAAAAAGCACTGACTGAAGACATGCACCCTAGGAAGAGGCAAAGGAAAAAAGAGAGAAAGAGCTGGGAGAAAAGGAGATTCAATAAGCACGCTGACGCATTAATTCATATGCCCTCAGCCAGATGTACTTTCATACGCTTATTCACACAAGACACGTGCGTTACGTGCAGCACCACACGAACTTGGTAGCACTTCTGTAGTGCAAGCGCGTCATTGGAATCCTGAGTCGATCGCAAATTTATTTACCCAAAGCGTCTGAGTCACAAAAATGGCATCCGTTCATTCACTT
Organism: Chromera velia; assembly: GCA_018398765.1. Lineage (NCBI taxonomy): Eukaryota > Chromeraceae > Chromera > Chromera velia. Next base: position 47,588 of record JAHBMJ010000105.1, on the reverse strand, counting down.
ATGCACTCACTGACCTAGTACTATTGAAGGGTGCCGAGGGTTCAGAGGATGCCGCTCTCCCGTTTGCTGGTGTCCCTGCCTGATCTGAATCACTTCTCGCTGCACGCCGATCAACAGGGCAGCAAAAAGCACAAGAATGACTGAAATGAGTACAAAAAGGATAGAGGCGTTGCCTCAGGCAAGCAGAAAAAAGCGATTTCCTCGCCAGGAAAGTTTTGAGCACGCCATGCAGACTGGCTTCTAAGCTGGCCATGCATGAAGTGCTGAAATCGGAACACACAACCACCCATGTCTGCTGACGTTGCCGCTTCTCACATGCACGCAGCTCCATTGACGTTCAAAGATAGTGCACAAGGTCTTGCATGGAAATATGTAGCGAGATCATGTTCAGACAGACTATATCGTCTTTTCTTTACTTTGCTTTTTCGCTTCTTTTCTTTCGGACAGACTATATGTTTCTTCTTCTTCTCCCTCCTTTTCTTCATGAACACAACCGGACAGAACAGGCAGACAGACAGACTATCTGTTTCTACAGACAGACAGACAGACAGACAGACAGGCAGACAGACAGACAGACAGACACAGGGAAAGACAGACATACGGAGAGACAGACAGAGAGACAGACAGACAGACAGACAGACAAACTATATGTTTCTTCAGACAGACAGACAGACAGACAGACAGAGGGGCAGACGGAGAGACAGACAGAGAGACAGACAGAGAGACAGCCAGACAGACAGACAGAGCGACCGACCAGTCGACGCATAAAACCCCTGGAAAAGGAGGGAGGTCGGAAGATCCCACCAATTCCTGATGCCCTTCTCATTGGCAAGTGACTGGAGGACGGCAAGGGATTCTGGAGTCGAAAGGGAAGCGTGCAGCCATGCCGACCGGCGGCAACGGATCCCCCGGGAGTGGTCTTCCGGTGTCCAGACGAGTGTGTCTTTGCCTGAGTTGACAACAGAGGTGACGAATCTTTCTCTCACTCTGTGGACCGCGGTCCACTGCGAGCATCCTGCGGATCACGCTCAGTCTGCTCTTTTGTATTCGCTCCAGCCTTCTGTGCAGGCAGGGACAAAGGAGTCGACAGAGAAGGAAAATGTATTTCATATTGCCAACTCCCTGAATTTTGGGCGCGTTTGTATCCGCAGGGAACCATTCATTCTCAAGAGGAAACTGCGGACATTAGAGACTGATCTCAGCTGAAACAGAGCTGCAAAGGAGGAAGATTGCAGACCTTCTCTTTTTTCGCCCGCCTGGTTCAACATGCACCCACTGCTGCCCCTGACACCTTTTCTTCATCATGACGGCCCTCCTTCTCTTCGACGCCTTATGACGTCAACTTGTCTATCTGTTCATTGCAACATGGAGCTGTTTGCATGCGTCTCTCCATCTTCGATTGGAAATTTCCACACATGATCACACATGTATCTAAATACTTCAGACTTACCGTGTTCGGCCCGAGGGGGCCAGGGTTCGACTCGATGTACGTCTCCGCAATAGCACAGGTAACCGTTGCGCTCCCGTCGACAGCGATTGCAAATTGAAGCGGTCTGGCGACCTGTCACCCTCTCTGTCTTTGTAGATCCCTCGAGGGATGGACATATGGGCTTCACGCGGTCAGAGATGTGCAGAGTGCGGCTTGAGAGATCTGTCACGAGCTTGCTGTCGACCTCAGCACCGTCACTGGCTTCACATACATTCGAGCAGACTTTTGGGACTACCCTGCTGGAGCTGTGAGGGCATGGGGGTAGCTGGATGGGGCACAGGCACTGCCTGACGGAATTCCTCCTGCACTTTTCAAAGGACGACACAGTGACATTCTCATTCTCCTCACGCAAGAAGTGAACTGGGTCGGGCATCTCCTCTGTTGGGCTGGGCTCGTGTTTTCGTTTCTTCCCTCCACTTTTTTTCCCCTTCTCTGTGGTTGTCATCCCCGTCCCTCGTGCCCCTTAGTATCGGGCCCGAAGTGTCATGGGAGTCTTCGGCTGGGAGAGAGGGGAGAGGACGTTGGAAGAGCTCGAGGTGGCGATGCCGAAACATCTCTCGTTCTTCGGGGATCAAAAACGCCCAAAAGTGACGGGTGTCCGCGTATCTCTTGGCGCGCGATCTGCGAGGGCGGAGGGAAAGGGACGAAGAGAAAAGCAAAGTAAAGGGTTTCAATGTTATTCAGGACTTCTGAGCAGTTTTGACTTCTAAGGTTTTTCCGGTTGCTTCATGACACTTTGCTGAGGTAAGATGGGAACAGTTCGAGTGGGAGTTCAGTGAATTGGCATCTTTGACTTCGGCAACAAATTCAACTTCCATCGAGTTCACAGCCCGCACAAACCGTCTGCTGACTCACCGGATGGCTTCCACTACTTCGTTGTGCACGGCCATGAGTTCTTTGAATCGGCCATCAGTGTCGCCAAAGAGAGACTCCAGATCCATCACGCTCTTCAGGAGTTGAAGTGCCATCTGTGCCTTGGGGATGAAAGTCGCTGAAGTCTCTGCGGCGTTCAGTTCGCGCAACACTTCCGAAATCTGATCAAACATCTTGTCGAGATCTTCTTCATACTTGTTCACCAGGACGAAAGGGTTCTGATCGAAGGGTGTGGACTTTTTCACAGCATGAGCAGGTGGAGTCCGAAAGCGGTGCCGGCACAGAGATTTCCAGTGCTCGAACTCCTCCTGTGCTGACTGGACCGAAGTCATCTCCACCAACTATCGATAGCTACACCGCGAAAGTGCCGAGAGACGACGACTTCCTTTCCGTCTACTGAGCAGAAATTTAGGTTTGTGTAAGAAACACAGGAAGAAAGATTTAAGACGTGTCACAAAGTTCCCGCTATGAGGAGGAAAGGTGAGGGCAGCCAGGGATTGGTTGACAACTTGACAGGTCGAATGCCAACGCAACCACGGCCGTCAAAGAATCGATCCGCCTGATGAGTTGTCGCTGGGCTGCCTTCAACGAATGTTCACACCTTTCTGTCGATGCTACTGGACTTCAAAGCATCAGTACTTGCTGGACTGCACTGAAGCTTGAGAGTTGTGTATGCACACGTGGCGATTCTTCTTCTGATCATCTGATGAACACAGGCTGTGTCAGAATGAGAGATACTGATCGAGAGCATCAATCAAGTCGCTGCGCTGTCGTATCGGTGCCGGGGTGCTGCGCGCGTGCTCGGCGGGTCCGACCCGGACCGACTGCGTCCCGGCCGCGCGACGCGGCCGAGTCATGCGCACGACATCATTGCTGCAATTTGCTGCGCGCATGTGCATGTGTGCCATTAACTGAACGGATGATCTGATCGACTTTTCTGAACCCTTCCTACTGTGTCTGGAGATGTCTGGAGTCAATGCCAGATCTTGTGCTCTTCAACTGTTTTTGCTGGCTCGGAATCCTTTCCGCCTCTTTCTTCAGGACCCCGTCGAACAGTTAGCCGAAGTTTCAAAATGATGCCCTCAAACAGCCGTCTCCTCTCTCAGACTGACATCCCAATGCTGCTCATTCGGAGCGGCGTTGTTGGGGTGCGTCAGTTCTGGAAGCTCTCTTCCATCACAAAGGGTCTCCTTAAAGCGAGAGATGATTCCACGTCGCTTGGTTTTGGAAGTTTGATCTCTGGCTTTGATCTTGCCTCTGAAAGAGCCCACTTATGGGAAGTGCTAAAGCAATGTTTGGCCTTCGATAATGTAATGGCCCTACGACAGGTGCTGGCCATCAGGGGTGTGGCTGCGCGCTATCCACTTCTGCTGAGGTGCGCTCTCGAAAAGAGGGCACAGAAGTGTGTCAATTTTTTGATAGAAGTGCACCCTCCGTTCGTGTGTAGAGATTTGACAAAGGATGCCGTCTCCGTTCTGACTAACGAGTCGCTGGAGGGCCTGCTACGGGCACGCATCGTCCGTCCCGACTCGTGGATCGAGTTGGATGACCCAGGTGTGCGTGAGTGCAGCATGCAACCCCTTTTGACTGCGCTGATCGACGCACGCAGATTTGAGTGTGCAGAGATGCTTCTCAATGCGGGTGCAAGGGTTGATTTGGTTGAGTGTTACATGGAGTCAGCCCGGTCGGGTGCATTGGATTTCGGGCGCGCTCCTCTGCTAGCGCTGGTGTTGCAGCTAGCGGCGACAACAAAGTCTCGTTGCGACGTTCTTGAGAGGGGGAAGAGAGAGCTCCGAATGACTCAGGCAGGTCGAGAAAGCGCTTTGTTGCTACTGAAGCGCCTTGCAAATGTGTCAAAGGATTCTGGCTGTTTGAATTGGGAGGGAAGTGTGTGGATGAGAATAAAAAGAGTTTGTGTGTGCACCGCAGGATCCCCCTGCGCGTGTGAATTTGGTAAAGCAGAGCCGAGGGAAGCGACGGCACTCGGACTTGCGTGCATGGCTCGTGAGCCCGCAGCCGTGAGGATTCTCCTCGACGCCGGGGCAGAGACGTCAGTCGGCAGGGGAGAGGGGGGCGATAAGCCGAGTCTCGCGATGCTGACTCTGGGGGGGGGGTGGTTGATTTCACGGCTCGAGGATGGTCCGAGTTCGGAGGTTCTAGCGGCCCTTGGAGGTGCAGGTGTAGACCTGAATAAAACAGGGAAAGTGGTTGAAAGAGAAAGAGCAAAGGGACACACGCCCCTGTCATTTTCTTGTTTCCTCGGACTGCAACAGTGTGTTGAGGTGTTGGTTGAGAAAGGTGTGGATGCAAAGCACACACTACGCCCGTCAGGACCGGGTCAGTCCCATGTCCATCTCCCTTTGATTGAGGCTTTGGGGCGTGGGGGCATTTCTTCTTCTTCTGGGTGGACTGGGAGTGTTCTGACATCCGTTGTGAAGAAGCTTTTGGAAGGGGGGGCAGATCCAAACGCTGCGGCAGTCACCAGAAGCGCGGCCTTTAGAGCGGGTTTCACCCGAAAGGAGTCACGTAAGGTGACTCCTCTCCAGGTTCTGTTGCGTCTTTTTGATCTGAACGCACTCACTTCAGATGAAACGCATGAGATTGCGAAGAGTCTGATCATGGCAGGGGCCCGGAGTGACCGACCACTTTCACTCCAAGAAGGCCCGAGTCTGGTTGATCCCACTTTCAGTCAGCTATCACCTCTCGGCATCGCCTGTGCAGCTCATGATGTCAGACTCGTGCGTCTCCTCTGCAGAGACGGAGGAGCTGATCCAAATAGGTGGGGGGAGGTGCTTGCCCGAGAGAAGCGAGACGCCCCGCTTCTTCTTGCTGTGAGTCAATTTCCCTCGAGACACCCTGAGACAAGGGACGAGACAGCAGCAGAGATTGTGGAGGTTCTAGCAGAGGGTGGGGCTGATCTCGAAATCACGAGTGTGTCTTCTGAGAGAATGAGGCACAACTTGAGCGCTCTGTTCCTCGCCTGCGCCAACGGTTTAGAGAAGACTGCCAAGGTGCTACTCGACAAGTTCGCCTCCCCCAATGGGAAGGAGGGAGAAAATTACTTCCGCGAACCGCCTGGGTTTCGTCTTACCAGATCTCCCCTTCTCGAACTCATTCACCCTTCCCTTGATACACTCCTCCCAGACACCGAACAGCTGGTAGTGCCCCCCCCTTTCCCTGTACGCAGCCGCATACTCCGACTCCTCCTCGAAAGAGGGGCAGACCCGAACCAGATCGGGTGCACAAAAGTCAGCGGATACTTCTGGACTGTCACCCCTCTGCAGCTGGCGCTATATGCCGAGCCTGCGCAGTCCGCGGTGCAGTCCGAGGAAGAGGGGCCCGACGTGATGCGAGCGCACAACGAGCAGCGCGTGGATCTCGCCAGACTCCTCATTGATCACGGGGCTCGTTGCCCTTTTTCCAGTGCGCCCACATTTCAGGCAATGCAAGCAGCCTTCGAGGCCTCCGGGTATCGCATGCCTGTGATGAAAGCATCACCCTTGTTCCTTGCTTGTGAAACGCAGGACATTGAGTTTGTGCGTCATGTGTGTGAGGAAGGGCGGGCAGACCCGAATGGGGAGGGGCAGGGGCGGGAAGGCACCGAGCAGTTCTTGGAATGGATTCAACTTGGAAGGCTGTCTCAAACCGTCACAGATGATCGCGCGGATCCTCGGAAGCGAGTGTTTCATCCTCTTGAATTTGTTTTATTCGAACTTTGTAAGAGAGACCGGAACTTTGAGAAGAGATGGAAGATGGTGAACGCTCTCGTGGAGGTCAGTCTGTGACATGCTTGTGCAGGGGTGTGTGCGGGAGGGAAAGGGCCGTAGAAGAAAATGGCAAGCAGCGAATTGAGTTGTGCTGGAACAAATGAGAGATCAGCTTTCTGCTCTATAGCCTGGACCCCCTCAACGGTTTTCTCTGCCTTTCTTTCAACTCGGTGTTTCTCTCTTCCCGTCTCTTTGTTTCTGAAAGCGCCCCTCTCTCTCTCTCTCTCTCTCTCTCTCTCTCTCTCTCTCCCTCCCTCTCTCTCTCTCTCTCTGCGTGCGTGTGAGTATGTGTGTCCCCCCCCATCTTTGAAGGTCTCTGTCTTCATTCATCTCTCTCTCTTTCGGTGGGTGCCAGTGGGTGGGTGGGGGCGTCTCGTGGCGAACTTTGCGCGTATCTGTTTGATTCGCTTTGTTCCATGCTTCTACCAGTTCGGCTGTGTGTTTCGGATTTTCATGTTCACATATCTGTGCGTAAGACTGTATGTCTCTGCAGATGGGAGCAGATGTCGATCGTCTCTCTTCGGTTGCAGAAAAAGGGTCGTGGTCAGAGCGCGCGGTTGTTTTGAGCGGACTGATGGAGCTCGAGCATGCCCGTGGACACGCCCGTGGACCGCTGATTAAACGTGTCATGGAACTGATTGCTCCTGGCCCTGTAAATACGGTTTTAATCGAGCAAAACATTGATTAAGTCAGAATCGATAAGAATAAATAAATTGCTTAATTGTATGGAAGCAATTCAAGCTAGAATTCAAGTCTTTCTGTGCATGCACGAGTAGGTCTTGGAGCCTAGTGTAGTCTCTATTATATTTTATCCACATACTAGTTCACTTATCACTTATTCAAAAAATAGTTTGAAAACTATAAAAAAACTTTTAAGAGATAGTCTATCCTCATTACTCAAATGATTACTGTGCATGTAAAACGTCACGGTAGTAATAAAAAAATGGTTTAAAAACGTGGTAAAAAACCTATACAGTAGAAAAAAAAACTTTAAAAATCAGCTAAAAAAACGTACTACACCAATCCTGTAGGGTTACACAATCAGTTTTTTCAAAATGTTTTGTTACACATTGTTTTGTTACATATTTTAATAGAATTTTGATGAATAAATTAGTATACACTTTAGTATGTAGCAATTCAAACTATCACTTTCACGAATGCATTGATTGATTGATTGATTGATTGATATATTCCACCCTAGGGCCTTCCCGCTATGTCTATCTATCGCCAGAGCTAGCAGGGCGGGGCGTTCCCCAGCCTAAGTTGAGGTATCAGACCCCGCCCTCGGGGCCCGCCAGAGTCTGTTGCCCTGGCCGCTGCTGCATGATTGTTCGTTGTTTGAGCCACGGCTTTGGATCCATGTTGGCTTTCTAACCTAAAAATCGATCTGAAATGGTATGCGATTTGGGCTTCCTCGCTCTTCTTATTCGCTTTATCAATCTTCTTCTGTGGCTCCCTCCTTCCCCACCCTAATGCTCCTTCGGTTGTCTCTAAGCTGTCAATCGTCTCCTCATATTCTTTTGTTAGTCTCTCGATCGCCCGCTGCCCTCCAGTGATTCCTGCATGTCTGGCCGCCAGAGCGTCTCCCTCTATGTGTCCGTACCATCCTGGACACTCCTCAAACACCCTCCGTCTGAATGACGCCCATCCCAAAAACTTATCTACTGCATGCATGCGGCATGACATTCATTCAATAGAAAGCAGAAAAGCATCGAGTTGTCTCTTTTTCCTTCTTCTCTGTTGAGCCCTTTTCTTTCTGTGGCTGCCTTTCTGGCTCTTTCTTCCATCTTGCTGTCCCATTTCTCTTCTATTTTCCTGAACATCTCTGCTTCCTCACTTTAGTCTGCATTAATTCAAACTATCACTTTTACGAATGCATTATTACACACTTTAGTGTGTATTAATTCCACGTTTCATCTTCGTCGTCTTCTTCTTCTTTAAGACGGTTTGATGGTACTGCTTTTGGAGCAATGGTGTCGTCAGCATCGCGGCAGGGAGAAATTTTGAGCACTGGAGGCACGGATAAAAAGAACAGAGACGGGAACAAAGGGGTGCCATGAGAGAGACGGTGGATTTATCTAGAATTATTGCACACTAATTGTTACACACTTTTATGTGTAACAAGGGGGGGGTCAGGCTAGGGGTCAGGGGTAATTGTTACACATTTAACTTTATGTAACACTAGTACTTAGTACAGGATTGGTGTAAAACGTACAAACTACGTAGATCTAAATGTAAATGAAATTCATAATATATTGGTAGCAAACAATCTAGCAAACCACCGAACCATACATCGATACCTTCAATATTACCTTGAACTGGCTTGCCGCCCTTCAAAAGGCATTATTTTAAATTTTAAAAATAATAATAATAACGTAATGGTACATACTTGCCATTATTACTTGGTACTAGTTAGTTAGTTAGTTAGTTAGTTAGAGGATGCCTAACCCCAGTTGGAGCGCTAAGCTCCCGGGCGGCACATACATGCATGGTTATTGTTTGTTAAGTCGCCGGTGGAGTTGATCAGTTAATCACTTTCTAGAATTCGGAGACAGACATCAAAGAGACAGGCCGGATGCGAGCGTAGAAGCGATCGAATGACATTACGGATGAAGAGTTCAGATGTACTTGCACCGGGGAGTGGACAGTTACAATCATTTGAATTAATGGATTCCAGCTCAGCCAGTACTTATCTTTAGAAATGTAACAATTTAATTATTCAAATGTTAATTTAGTTTCGAGGATTTGTATTTCTTTTTTTCTTGCACTTTTCTGCCCGGTTCTCTAAATGGTGGGCAGTGGTGATAGACAGAGATAGACAGAGCTTCAAGCAACAGAGCTAGCCTGACAGATACGCCAAACGGACACATGCAAGTTGTGTCACACAACAGGCAGATCCGATAAAATGTATATAGACACAATGAAAGTGTCTATCGATTCACCGTATTGGCTGCACGGTGAAGGGACTACAGACAAATAGAGAAACAGGTACACATCATGAAGGCCGCCTCAGGCAGGATGCTGCTGAAATGCAGATCAGGCAACAGACGGACTGAGAAATCCGCCTACAGCTCCTGTGTCTCCGTCTCTCCCACTGGAAACCTCTCCGGAATTGATTTTTCTCTCAGACTGGCCTGCTGCTTTCTGCCCAGCTCTCTCTGTGCGACCCTCCCCCTCTCCTCTCATAATGATGCGCTGTCTCCTCTCGCTCTCATGCTGAAGAATCCAGCTCTCCACCTCACTCGCCGTTGCATCACTCTGGCACACACCCGTGCCCTCATCCCGCACAGAACAAACGGGGGAGGACACGCCGTGCACCCGGGCGTAGTGCTCTGCTCGGCGACGGTGCCGACGGCTGAGGGCCTCTCGGTCACTCACACAAGAATGCATTGCCGCCTCTCCCTCTGTCTTCGGAGGGGGCTCAGGCATGTGCATGGGTGTGTCTGTGCGGGGCTCTGGGAGAGAGAGGAAGTCGAGAAAGGTGGCTGCCCATGCGTCTCTTTTGGTGAGGAATGAAGGAAGGCCGAACAATTCCTTCAGGGACGCGAGCAGGCTCGTGTGCTCGTATTGTGAGGTCTCGGTTGGGCGGGCCACTGTCCCGCTGGGCCCTGTGGGTTCTTTGATGATTGTGCCTTTGGGGATCAGAGGAGAGGCCATCAAAGTGGGCACTCGGGCTCCGAGATAGTCGAAGGAGGTTTTGTGGGAACAGGAGGGGATGTCATCGGGGGGGGGCACACCTTCAGTGGGAAGGTCGACATGATCGTAGAACCCCCCTGCATCGTCATATGTGACGATGAACAGAGTGCGATTCCACCCCGGCCCGCTCCTCAAGGCCTCGTACGTGTCCTTCAACAAACGCTCTCCTAGGGCAACATCGTGACAGGGGTGATCGTCGTTACTCCCGTCCCCCGAGGTGGAGTTGCGCCCCTGTCGGGGAACTATCCAGGAGAAGTTCGGGAGGGAACCCGTCGAGGCTGCATGGTAGAAGGTGTCGTAAGTGTGCATGCCCCTCTGGCCCCTGGGGGTCTCAAACCAATCGATGAAGGTGTTCCAGGCACTGTCGTTGTAGTACACTGCCCAGGAGAGACTGTGGTCCTCCAGGGCCTCGTAGATCGTTTTCTGGGGGTAGGGAACGCCTTTGTGGCATTGGTAGGCTTCATCGGTGTTGGTGCACCCAGCTGCAGTGCCCATCTGGAGGAAGAGGTGGTTGGGCGTAGACGGACCAGGAAAGGAGGAGTGCCATTTATCGAAAATGGCAAACTCCTTCGCGAGGGCGGTTTTGATGGGGAGTTGGTCGGGGGAGAAGGACCACATGACCTCTGGATTTTTCAAATTCATTTGCAGGAAACCGCTCTTGTCTTGAGGGGGGTAGGGACCGTGCGAACAATCCGTAACATTGGGACCGAAAAAATCTCCACACCACACAGAGAAGTCTTGGGAGGGGCCCAAGTTGCACACATACCGTGCTTTTCCCTTTCCCACAAATTCACGACCCTGGTCAGGGTCTTTAACGTCATAGTAGCAGAATTCATCACCATTGAGGCCGTCTATGCCTGGGAGCTCGGACTGTGAAAAGCCGAAAAAATGATCGAAAGGACGGTTCTCCATCACCAAAACGACAACATGGTCAACCGCAGGCTTGGCAGTGCAAAGCACGCTGACCAGGACAGCGGGAAGGAAGTGAAAAGGGCGCAGCATTTTCTTCTTTGCCTATGAAGCAGCGACAGGAGGTTCTGAGGGAATCTACGGCAGCTGGTATTGTGGTTCCAAGCTGGGAGACGGCAAACTTAGCCGACGGAGACGAAATACGGGCACAATTTGCGGAGCATGGACAAACAGATCCTCTCGAAAGGGGATGGAGCGCCTCAAGTCAAGTGAAATTGCCTGGACAGGAAAGTCATGAGCGCAGGGACGACAAACAAAAGGCGTGGACGCACTAGCGAGCTCCTTGCAGATCCAAGCAAAGGTAAAATTATCCAAATTTGTGTCTCACCGGCCGTCTCGCGGGGGCAGGGGGCCACCAGAGCGCGCGCGCGCGTGCGCCGCGCGGTGTCGTGTCGGTCGTGTCTCGATCCATCATCCGATGATCATCGCGTTTTGTCAATTTAATTGACGTCTCTGACCGTAGTTTTCAGACGATTGAAAGCCTTTCATCCATCCTTTCGAGGTGTCTCTATAGCCTCTGAGGGTTTCGTCATCACTGGGCTCCTTGATAGCACTGCATAGTTTGGTGCGACATTGCGGCCTGTGGACTGAATTGAGATGTTCGGAGACAGTCTCCTTTTGCATGGAGACGGGAAGTGCTTGGAGGCAGCCCATATTTGGGGACCGTTTGGTGCATGTTCGATCGAACGGGGCTCTGCATGCGACACAGCTCTGCACGCAACGGGTAGGCCTCTGCAGTGCGGTTCTTTGGGGGAATTTCGAACTCTCTTGCGTTGTCGAAAACTTCTTTTTGGAGTCCATTAACTTTGAGAGGCAGTTTCGTTTCTCCCTGCATCTGTCCCAAACCATACACGCCTTGTCAGGACGGTCCCGATAGCCTTTTGGCCAATCTCAAGATCTCTTAAAGCGGATGAGGAATGAAAGACCGTGAAGAGCACACAAGAAATATCACTCCGCAAGAACGGTCGATCACTACCTTCACCCTTCCTCTTCCTTTGAGTGCAGCACAGTCTTTACGGGCGTTCCTCATCCTCAATCGGTGCTTCATCTGAGACTGGGGCGGGCCAGGGCTCAGCGTTCTTGACGAGCGTCCCCGAAACGTCCATACGATTTGGTGCGAGCCGCCCAGTCTCGATCTGTCTCCAGGACCTCCCTCGTGCAGCGCCTCGTTTTGCCTTAAGAGCTTCCCGAAGGATTGTGTGTCACAAGTCAGTTTCTCAAGATTCCGATTGCCCTCTTTCCTTGCTGACTCCATGGAGGAACCAGGTTGAGTAGAGATGCCTGAAAAGAGACGCCCGCATGCAGCCATCGCCATGCAGTTAAGTGAACATGCATGCATTGCCCTCTCGATCTGACATGAATGGATCCAATCGATCGATCAAAGCCGTCTGTATTCTTTTTTTGCTTAATATGCTCTTCATTCTCTCTGTGTCAAGTTTCCACTCACACACAAATCTATCATGGTATTATATATTTCTGGTCCGAAGTCCTCGGTACCTTTCCTCCTCCCCCGTCATCTTTTCCTACTTGCAGGCTTCAAGAAACCGTGCACACTCGGCCACGTACAACGTTAAGCACATGTAACAGTTCATCGAAGTCAGCACCTGCGTTCACGTCGGCGCCCTAAGAGTTTGCGTTCACGTCGGCGCCCTGAGAGTTTGCGTTCACGCCGGCGCCCTGAGAGTTTGCGTTCACGCCGGCGCCCTGAGAGTTTGCGTTCACGTCGGCGCCCTGAGAGTTGGCGCCCTGAGAGTTTTCGAATCCACTCAATGGACAGGAGACCGTCACGCCGTTCAGCAAGGCGGCTGGTATTGAAATACGACGATGTGCGGTCCTCGTGACTGTACATGACGCAAGAGCCCAGTCACAGGACAGGGGACTTCAAAAATATGGTGGGGCACAAGTAGACAGGCCAATCTTGATGCGCACAGCACTCATTGGTAAGGCGACATGTCTACGCAGCGAGTAGATCTGTCTCAGCGAGGTTCGGTCAGGATGAGAGATCGGGTTGGAACCTGGAACTTTTCTCCATGCACCTTTGATCGAGAGTGCTGCCAGGGACCTTTATGTGAAACACGTCGGACTACAGCAACGTGG
>JAHBMJ010000105.1:7500-34691 GCA_018398765.1 Chromera velia | reverse complement strand
AGGGGACGACAGGGTGGGCGGGGAGAGCTCTTAATTCGAGCTCTGGTTTTATAAAGTTCAGCATCGACAGCTCGTCGAGCTGCTTTGATCTTCTCGGTGGGAACACTCTCTTAGAGGTTAGTATTAGAAATTGGTTCTCGCCCGGGAGGTCTGCAGAGACCCCGGAGGATCATGAAGGGCTTTTTTTTTTTTTTTTAAGGATCATGAAGGGCATGCATAGGGTGCATCTGGGTCCTCTCTTGAGAGTCCTGTGACTTTAGAGAGAACTTTCTGTTGGGATGGATCTGGGTCCTGTCTTGGTTTAAACATGAGAACTCTTGGGGCTTGATCGACAGAACGCATGCAGAGGGGGATCATGTTGGGGGGTGGGGATTGGGGTGGGAAGGCAGACTCGATATCGAGAAAGCGGAGAGGAGAACAAAGGGAAAGAGCCGAGGGTGCCTTGTGACGGCTCTGGAGGCCTGGTGGGACGGATATCGAGGGCGCGAGTTGGCTTAAAGTTTTATCCGGGTGCATGCCAGGTCTTTGCCTGCATGGAGGTCAAAGGGGCTGTAGGAAGGCCGACTTGCGTGTGGCCTGTTGAGGGTCACCATGGCACTACGTTGTCACAGACAGAGTGTCGCCTGTGCCAATGAGATGCCAATGAGGCCGCTTTAAAGGGCAGAACCGAGGGGTTGCGTTTCTGGGCTGAATTAGCGGGGACTCACTCATCCAGTGCGTTGTTGAAAACTAAGTTGAAAAGAGCCCCGGCGCGATGGCGTCTGCCACGGCTCGTCGGCTATCGTGCAACGCTGTCGCATCAGTCTCACCTGATTGTGGAATGAACAGACAAGGTCGTACAACGGAGTCAAACATGTTCAAACAGACTTGATAAATCAAGTCTTCTGATTTCCTCCCATTTTTTGTAATCTTCTTGCAGTCGTCATGCAAACTAGCATGCTGCATGCAAACGATGGATTGAATTCATTCAATTTGATATCATCTCAGATTTATCTGACATGGACTTGATCAATGATTGAATGATTCAGTCATTTTAAGTAATTTATAGCCATACATATTATAGTTATTTATCACTGACGATTCAATACAATTCAAATATCTTACTATAATCTTAGATAAGTGATAAGTAATAAGTGAGTTACTGGTGCCCTCGAGCCTGCTACCCTCCTTACTAGTTACCAGAGATAGCTCCTAGCCTAAATTAACTTGGAAGGTTACGAAATGTTATGAATAGTCTGACTTACCAAATCAAATCGGTGAACGTCTACTCATATCTAACTAGTTCAAATACTTGTTCAAGTAGTTTAGAATTTGGATCTAGACTAGTATTCATCATCATCATCATCATTCACCATCGCCATCGGCCCATAAATGAGCATCTGACGTTCGGTAGGGCCTGGTTCAATGCACAGCTGGACACACTGCTAGGGCAGTCCTCTCCCACGAAGGAAGATAACACAGGCAAGAACGGTTTTCCCATGACGGCCACTCACTGAATTCCTGTGGTAAGGCAGAGTAGTCTTACATCCTCACAAGGAACGCGTGGCCTTGTCCTCTTTCTACCGAAATATAGCTCAATCAGAAAAGAAGAAGAGCCAGAGAACTTCACTCTGATAGGCTAGGCTAGATTATGCCTTTTTATTTTCATATCTCACCCCAAAGCTCCTTCTGGCCTTGTGATGAAGTCCTAAGGGCTTGTCTGTGAGACCATCGAAGAGATAGCTTGGCCGGAGCGCAAAAAGTTGGAGAAATTGGGGTGGCTCGCAAAGGCAGCGCGCGCAAGTGTGAGCACACGCGTCGATTTATCGATACGGCTGAGTTAATTGTTCTATTTCACCGATGGAGAGAATCAGTTGCATCATCGGCATGCATGTATCGTTTGACGGTACAGATCGATCGACCGGCAGATGTCTTTTCTGGACGTAGATGGAGCAGAAAGTGGACAGACCGTCGTTTGGTACTCCTTCTGACTAGTAAAAAAGGAGGCGATGTACGAGAAGTAGAACAAACCGACAGCAGGGGCTGATTTAAGAACTCTCGTCACCCAACGCTGCACATAGCTAAATCTCGTACTTCGTCAAGTGGTGACGGAAGTGGGGGGCAGCCAGCCCTTGCTTCCAAAACTTTCTTCCAAGATGGCTTCTTCTCCAATCAGCTAGTAGCAAAGCCATCGGTCTCTTGTCACAGTCTTTTGTTCTTCATCTTCTTCCTGTCCAAATCTTTGCTTCCGATCTGGCAAGAATCCAAATACAGAGTGCCAGAGTTTATATCGGTGTAGCATGTCTTCTTTCCTCTGTTCGAGATGTCCAGTTGAGGATCCCCGGACAGCTCGCGAGTCGAACAGAACATCGATGAGGAAAAAGGAGACGTTCAACTTGGCGTCCGTTCGTTCAGAGACCTCTCGCACACGGATCGACCATGCAAAGGACACGACAGAAGACCGATCGGCATCCACATGATCATCCACCTCACAAACGGTCCCCAAGAGTCTTCGGAGGAGCAAGGAGAGGGGTTTGCGGTAAACATCTGGAGAGAAGAGCAGTACTCATGCACGTGCAGGTTAACGAAGCGACCGCTCCGTCATATGAAGTCGAAAGGTTCAGATGGAAAGGGCTCCTGTGTGTGTTGGGTATGACTGTGCGGAATTCGTGCATGCCTCTTTTTCTTGTTCGTTCTTGCTGGGATGCATGCATCGGGGGGAAGAGGAAAGGAGAAAAAAGCAAGAGAGGTGGGAGGAAAGCGTGAATGCGTTCATAGAGGTACACTGCCTAGTACACTGTATGAGGCAGAAAGCTGAGAGAAGGATAACCTGATCTGTTCATGCGAGTACGGGCGTGTACACAAATCGAAAGACAACAGAGCAGAACAGAGACGGGGTGGATGGAAAGAAAGAACGTGATTCAGTTGAGAAGAGAATTGAACGACACCATGATGGAAAAGGGGAAGAAAAGCTTCAAGAATAAAAAAGGATGCAAAGACTGCAGAATTCTTTCCCGTACCTTCTTTGTCTGTGGAGACACATTTCTTTTATTAATCTGATGCATTCATGACGTGAAAGCAAGAGTCGATCGTTTTGTCTGGAATGTAATTTAAGACCTCTCTTGCATCAGACAGAATATCAGAGATCTCTCTCATCTTGCTTATAGACTGACTCGTAGGAGATTTAAGAAACCTCTTCCCTGTATGATATCAGCGCGCTTCATATCAATGGAACCAGAGAAAGAAGGAAATATTAGTCCTCAAAAGTGCGGTGTTTTGTTCAAAAACAGGAAGAGAAGAAGTAAGGTGCGCACTTCGTGCAAAAGAAAAGGATGCACTGATGAAGTCCTAAGGGCTTGTCTGTGAGACCGCCGAAGAGACAGCTTGGCCGGAGCGCAAAAAGTTGAAGAAATTGGGGTGGCTCGCAAAGGCAGCGCGCGCAAGTGTGAGCGCACGCGTCGATTTATCGATACGGCTGAGTTAATTGTTCTATTTCACCGATAGAGAGAATCAGTTGCATCATCGGTATGTATGTATCGTTTAACGGTACAGATCGATCGACCGGCAGATGTCTTTTCTGGACGTAGATGGAGCAGAAAGTGGACAGACCGTCGTTTGGTACTCCTTCTGACTAGTAGGAAAGGAGGCGATGTACGAGAAGTAGAACAAACCGACAGCAGGGGCTGATTTGAGAACTCTCATCACCCAACGCTGCACATAGCTAAATCTTGTACTTCGCCACCTTGCCTGTTCTAAGGTAGACGGTGGTAGAATGATGGAGACTAGGATGGAGACGGCTGAGGAGACGGGCAAAAGCGTGGTAGCCTGGCTTGGCTTGATCCCCATCCAGCGATCCACTTCCTAAAAAGGGAGAAAACCTCATCCGTCTGACCCCGTCACCAGTTTTTCGCAATTGGCAGGTGTGCGCGCCGACTGCTTGTGCTGTCCAACCGCAGGTTGGTGAGGAACCCTTAAGAACTGGCGTCTGTTCCCCGGGCGGGTTCGCAGAACTGCCAAAACTATTTCCCGTCTCCTTCTCCATCTTTCTCCATCTTCTTCCTCAAATGTAAGCGCTGTCTTCTTCCTGGCCAAAAGGTTTCAGAACGGCATTGTATGGAAGTGAGACCTGCTTCCCTATCGTCGGCTATCGAACGACGGATCTTCGATGCCAATTGTCGAGCTAAACTGGTTGTTCCACAAGTAAGGGGGCAAACTGTCTCTCGTGGTTGCTCTCAGGCCGTCTCCCCAGGGACTGACAAGAATCGATGCAAAGCTGGGTTGATCTAGTATTAAATTTATTAATTAGACAAATAACCATATTTAATTACTAGCTTAGTCTGAGCCAGTCTAACCAATAACCAAACTAGTAAATAAATTACTTATAACATTAATAAAATTATCACTTATCACTCACTTATCACTAGGAGGTACGTATAGTACTTAAAATCTATAGTGTTTCATCAGTGTATTACTCAAACAACATTGTTACAACATTAGTTTAATACAACACCGTTGACACCGGCAATAACTGTGATCGAAATTGTATATTATTGTATAATATGAACAGTGATATTCAACACTGACAGTTTTTATAAAACTGTGTTTTCTTTTAAAAACCTATAGTAAAAAACCTAGTAAAAAACATTTATTGGTCTCTCAAGTGAATAGTATAGCAACTAATAAAAAAACGCGCATTCAAGTATACTGTATGTTGTCATTCAGGCTTCTAGAACACTTCACGGCCGATCGACTAATTCACTCTAGAACTCACTCCTTCAATGAAATCACTGTGCATCGATCATGCTGCGCGTACAAATGAGTGTAGGTGCCCACAGAAAAGTCCCTGGACCGGTCGAAGTCGCAGATTGAATCTGCATAGCTATCTCGCCTCGTACTGCATGGCTGCAAGATCGGAGAACAGAAGAGAGACGCACAGAATGAAGGCAGAATTAGAGAACTACGCAAGACTGCGTGGCAGTGAATATGCTCAAGTATCAAGACACAAACAGGGTCATGGACATACGCAGAGGGGGGGGCGAGGAGAGGCAGAGGAAGACGCATAGAGATAGGGATCGGGGGAGACACACACACACACACACACACACACACACAGAGAGAGAGAGAGAGAGAGAGAGAGACAGAGACAGAGACAGAGAGACAGAGACAGAGAGACAGAAACAGAGACAGAGACAGAGATAGAGACAGAGACAGAGAGAGTTAGAGAGAGAGACAGAGACACAGAGAGTTAGAGACAGAGAGAGTTAGAGACAGAGAACGAGAGGGAGAGAGAGAGAGAGAGAGGGGGAGAGAGAGAGAAAGAGAGAGGGAGAGAGAGTTAGAGAGAACGAGAGAGAGAGAGAAATTCACAGCCTCAGACACGCAAACATCAAACGCACAGGTGAAGAAAGATCTACCCTTCAAAATCAAAGCTGCATAACGGAAAGAAGGAGAGAGAGACAGAAAGAAAAGGAAAAGTTGGGAAGGGCAGCGGTGAAAGGGGTGACGGTATAGACAAACGGAGCAGGTTCACAGCCACAAGAGATTCTTCTTTTTTCTTTACAAACAAACAAGAGAGAGAGACACACACACACACAGAGAGGGAAAGAGCAAGAGAGATGCAGGCTCACACACACTGACACAGAGACACACACGAGGGAGGGGTGGATGATAGGGAGATAGGGCGGGGGGGGTGGACACACGCAGGCACACCTCAAACAGAGACACAGACAGGAAGGTTTACATATTCCGTCAAACAAAGCGACATTGACTCGCATCCACTGCACTTTTACTTGAGCGCGTTTGTTTGTTTCTCTGCAAGGGGATTGCTTTTCCTGCGCCAACTTCTTCCTTACAGACAGCCTATATATTCTTTCCTACAGGCAGGCAGGCAGATAGACAGATTGACAGGCAAACAAGCAAGCAGGGAGCCGGCAGGGGTGAAAGACACGCAGGGGTTTCCCACTGAGGGAGTCTTGGGTGCGTATTGGATCAGGCAGAACAATGAAAAGCACTAAATCTGCGTGGCGCAATTTATCTCTCAGATACGCCGACAGCCTATCTGTTCCTTCATTTTTTCAAAGTCATGCACTGACTAACGAACGTTTCTTTGTCCGCTTCTTGTAGAGAATTCGACAGCCACAGCGACGACAGCGGATCGCATCTTGGGGCTTCAGCCTGACGTCATTCCCGCACTCTGCAAACATGCGGAAGTCAGTCAACGCACAAAGAGTCCGAACGACGCGCACACACACACAGCATTGAAAAAAAGAAAGAACAGAAAAAGTAAACTGACGGCCGCACAAATACACGACTGCCACTTGGGCAGGCTCGACGTCTGTCATCACTCCAAAGTCAAGAGAACTCGCCAGGCTAAGATTTCAAGGAAGCGCGTCTGTCCCTTCCCCCTGAGTGCGACAGTCTTTAAGAAAGGGGATGTGTCTTTGGGATGCTCTATGCGTGAAGGGTGCCTTAACTGGGACCCTCGATCTCTGTCAAGGCTTCACCTCCGGAAAGAAGTTGCCGTCTCTCAGAAGCGTCGCTGGTGGTGTCGACTGAGGGGGGCTCCTATGTTCAGCACGCGTGGGTTTGAGGTTACCAGCTCTGGGAACGTCTGCTTTTGGTCCATGCACTCACAATGAACAAGCACAAGCTAGGACGTGGCAGGCGTTTGTGGACCACATTTTCGAGTTGATCGAAAAAAGTGTCGGCGTCGAGGGCCGGATCGCGCGGCCACGGCAAAGATTGGATGGCCACGGCATGCCCCAACTTAATTTTGCCGTCTCCATCTACGCAGAAATCACGAATTTGATTTGTGACTGCAAGATCACAACAGAAACGTTCAAGTCACTGCCCGGACATGAAACGGCAGCTGTACATCATAAGCCTTCGCGCAGGAAGTATATACATAGTTGACGAACTCAGCACACACGCGTGAGAAGTCTTGCAGTCCGTCTGGGATGCCTGGACGAAAAAACTGAATTCGTTTCTTTCGGTCGTTTTTGTGACAGGCAGAGGACGCAGACAAGCAGGTCTTTCGCTTTCCTTCTGCCCCCCTCTTTCAAAGAGGACTTCATCGCTTGATTAAGCCGCTCGGCTAAGCCGAAAGAAGACTCTTTTGCATTTTCTTTTCTTCTCTTCGAAATGTCATCACAACCGCAGCAGCAGCAGCAGGACGCACAAGCAGAGGCTGCAGTTGCATACGCAACCGGCGCAGAAGAACATTATGAAGGGTACGGACACGGGGCAGAGGGAGAAGAGCAGACTGCCACAGACCAGCAACTGGCCCAAGAGGAGGCAGAGAAGGCCCACGAGGTCCACGCAGCCGCGTCGCATCACTTGGGAGAAAACGGAACGGCCGGAGCGGCAGGGCAGGAGGGGGACCAGGCAGCCCAGGATGAAGCAGACAAAAACTCAGTATTTGTTGGAAATGTGAGTGAGTCCGCCTTATTGTTTTTCCGCTTCGGCAGTCTCTGTACCTTTCTGTCGACTTCCACCCGATTCCCTCGATCGATCGGATTCCTTGCGTTTTGTAAATTGTCGTCGACCTACGAATTTCTGGTTTCTCTTTTGTGTTCTCATTGTTTGCACGTCTCCATCGCAGGTTGACTATGAAGCAACTCCAGAAGAGGTGCAGGAGCACTTCAAAACCTGTGGGGCAATCAATCGGATCACAATCATAGTTGACAAGTACACAGGAATGCCAAAAGGGTGAGTCAGTCTTTCAGGTCGAAGAACTCAAGTTACTACTCTCTCTCTTTCTCTCTCTCTCTGTCTCTCTCTCTCTCTCTCTCTCTCTCTCTCTTTCTCTCTCTCTCCGTGTCTCTGTCTCTGTCTCTCTCTCTCTCTCTCTGCGTGTGTGCGTGTGGGCGTGTGGGTGTGTGTGCGTCTGTGTGTGTTTGGATCCTCCCTTCTTCTTTGTCTGCTACGCCCATGAAGGAGGGAAAAGAATGAGACATGGAGTCTTTCTGTG
Organism: Chromera velia; assembly: GCA_018398765.1. Lineage (NCBI taxonomy): Eukaryota > Chromeraceae > Chromera > Chromera velia. The sequence goes on along the minus strand of JAHBMJ010000105.1, from coordinate 26,743 downwards.
TGTTGTTTTTGTGCCTCTGTGTGCGTAGTGGTGTCAGTCTTTGCTTCTGTGTTCGCATTCGGTCGTATAGTTTTGACTAGCGAAAAAAAACCTCCGTGTGGTCTGCATGGAGAGACAGCACTTCCACTGTGTCAGTCCATCCACATGCACAGCATGCCGCCCTTCTTTGCTATTACAGCTGTGTGTCGGTCTTGCTCTATTTTCCGCTCCTTCCCTTCCAAATGGGGAAGAAAGAAAAGACAGGCAAAGCCGACAGTTGGCCCTCCAGCCCCCGATACTGAAAACGCCGTGTAGTGTCGGTACTTTTCTGGGCCCAGAAAGCACTCTTGCGTACAGCGGGATGGTCGCTTTCTTCCTTTCGTCCACTCCGCTTGAAAGTCGAGAGAAGATCTCTTTCTTCTGATTTTCTTTGTCATTTCCTCTGTTGACTCCTCGGGTGCTTGAAGTCATTTGACTGACTGCGCGCCTTCCATCCGACACCTTGTCTTTCTTCTTTCACTCATCCCTCTGCATGTCCTCCTCCCCCTTCCGACGAATGCCTGCCTGCCTGCAGATTTGCCTACATCGAGTTCCAAGATTCCTCAGCTGTGGACAACGCCGTGCTGTTGGACAACACGACTTTGAGGGGACGGCAGATCAAGGTCGTCAGAAAGCGCACTAACATCCATGGGTATAATAGGGGACGGGGACGCGGAAGGGGAAGAGGGAGGGGGGGCTTCAGGGGAGGGGGGTTCCCGATGATGATGCCCTATATGATGCCGATGCCCATGATGGGAGGCAGAGGGGGGTTTGGGGGCGCCTTTGGAAGGCCCTACTTTCCTCGTGGAAGGTCAGTCAGTCAGTCGGTCAGTCAGTCACACAGTCAGTCAGTCAGTCAGTCTATTCCAGTCAGATGATCGCAGGCAGGCGGCAGATGGAACTCAGTCAGTTAGGCAGCACACTTTGTTTTACCCTTTCCTCTCTGAATGGCAAAATTCCTGCCGACCTGGCTGCCTGCAGGCGAATGGGAAGGGCCGGACATCTTCCGTTTTTTTCAGGCATCTGCAGACAAATGGAAGAAAAGGCCAACCAAAACAAAAACACAGCCCACATCATCTCTCCCCTTCGCTTGTCTTATTTTCTTTTCTTTTCCATCTCTCTGCAGGGGTCGGGGAAGAGGGGCGCCCTACTGAAGAAGGAGAGGGATCGAGATCAAGTGCTCACTTCTCCCTTTCTCTATCGGCGTTTTCAAGCAGACTGTTCCTCACGGGGAGAGAGATGGAGGGGGAAAGAAGTCTTTGTGGCGTCCTAGCCGGCGTGTGTTTCACACAGAAGAACGGGAGTGCCTCACAGCGTTCCCTCCGTCTGTAAGGTGTGCTGGTCTTTTTGTTAGACTGAATGTCTTTTGCGGATGGGCTTGATCAGGACGATCAAACGAGTGTCGCTCCCCTTGTGCAGCGGGCGGGGTGGGAAATTTACAGGGATTGGGGGGGGGAGGTGTATTTGTGCCATGACAGCATTTCAGGGTCTGGTAGGCGGGGGCTCGGTCGGCTTTTTGGGCCTGCATTCGTTCCTGGGATGGGATGCGCGTGTGTGAGAGTTTGTGCATGCGAATGGGCGTACGGCCAAGCCAAAAGTCCCAGCCAGCGGGGACAGGTGACCCGGAGGTCATGCAGTGGGGCCTCGGAATGCCGTAGACTTGTGAAGCCTGCCTGACAGTTCCTTCATGATCCATTTTCGCATTCAATTAATTTCAAATGCCATACATAGTCAATATAGTTATGGTGGTACACTGTTATGCGCATGCAGCTAGGGGTAATTTTCAAAAAAAAAAAAAAAAGTTGGTCATTTTCATCTTTTTCTTTTTTTTTTTCTGGTGTCAAGCTGAAAAATATGTTGTTTAAGTGTTGTTCATGTGTTGCACTGCTATGTGCTATTTAAGCATAGCTCGGCATAGCTAGAAAGAAGATAGAAATTAAATGAATTAGTTTTAGTTTAAAGTAGCCTGAGCACTAAGCAAAAGAAGATCATATACGCCGCTTGCTTTCATGACTTAGTGGTTAGCATGCTGCATACAGCACTAACAAGCAGAAGGTCATGGGTTTAATCCTCACTATATCCCTTTTAAGTATCAAAGAAAGGAGATGTAGGACGTTTATCATATACAGATGTTGGCATATCACACTTCGATCGAAATCATATGAAAGACTTCCGAAAGACTTTCTGGAAGACTACAATGAAATCAGATCGATCACCGAATCACAAAAAAGCTTCATGCTCCTGACACTGATCGAGTCTGTCACTAGGGATCGACCTGAACTACTCCAGCGACATCAAGCCCTGAAGACCCTTGAACCTCTGCAAGCACTTACCAGCGCCAACCTCTTCTACTAGACCTTAACAGCACGAATCAACAAGTGCTGTTTAGGTGTTGTTATTTAGGTTATTATACTATTGTTTCTTTATTATGATAATAAATGAATGGTGTTGCACTGTTATACAAGTGTTGCTTTAGTGTTGTAAGCTAAGTTGCAAGGTGTTGCATATGGTTGTTACGTCTTGGTTGAGGTCATCATGATCGAAAAGCAAAAAAAAAAAAAAATTGTTCCTGAGACCTTTTTTTTTTTTAAAAAAAAATTACCCCTAGGCATGCAGTGAGTTTAAGCAGCTGCTAGCAGGTAGCATATTAACTCTACTCGTATTATGTTGTATTAGCTTTAATAAGTATCTTTCTAAAGATATAATAAGAAAACTAGTGAGAAAATACATATAGCTAAAAATGTATAGAATACATAAACGTATGAATGTAAGAACCGGTATCTAGACCGGTATATAAAATCCGATATTATACTTATAAGAGTTAGACTTTCAATCTAGTCAAGTTTTTTCCCCTTCGGGCTGTTATGATCAAAACCTACATCAAAACCTTCTAAACCCTCGACCTCAACCACCTATAAGCTCTCCATGTCTTCCCATGGCCTTGCCTTTTCCGTTAAGAGCAGCTGATCGCCACTCCTTCTATCCGAGTGCTACCGCTGCCGCTGCCCCTCCCTCAACGCTCACTCTTCGCACCTCTTTCCTGGTGCTCCGCAGGCACCCGCTGGCTGCTCTGTGGTGCACTGCCTGCATTCTTGCCTTTATGTATATGCGCACACCTGCTCGTGTGTCCTATCCCACTTCAGACTCACAAGATGCGCTACCTTCTTTAGGAACATCTCGGCATCCTTTTTGAGGGCCCCATCTATACTGCTGATGAGGGGCATGAAATCGTATCCCTTTTCCCTGCACGGCTCGGCATACTGCTCCTTTTTCCCCGTGGCTGACTAGGTAAGAACTTTCTGCCAGTCACCCTGTACATAGGAGGCAGCCTGGGTGCTAGCCTAGGTGTTAACCACCCTTGTATCTAGGATTGCCTACCTCTGCCTTGCCCAGAGTCCCCGCACTGAGAAGTCCCCATAGAGGGCCGGTCGATCCGGTACCTCTCCCTCTGCCCTCACTACTGGCTCCCCCCTTCCTACTGCCGACGCGAACGCCAGCTCTGCCAGATCATACCACACCTGGTTTACCTCGTTGTATCTCCTCCCGACATGTCCCCTTCTCTTGCAATTGAGGGCATGCTGCAGCCCTCAACTGCCCCCACACCCCTCGCAATTCCTTTTATCTGCTTGCGCCTTAAATTGGTAGCGCAGGGTGAGGGCATCTCAAAACTCTTCCAGGCTGATGAGCATTTCGTCCGCTTCTTGTGGGACCATACTGAGCCATCCCAAGTGTCGCTTTGCCTTTGCATCTCTGACTGCTCTCTTCTGCTCTCCCGTTACCCCCAGAACTTCCATTTCTTTCACCCTTTCCTATCTCTCTTTCTCCTTCGCCCTCTTCCTCTGGCTGTGCTCTTTGTGAGCCTCCTTCCTTTCCTCTCTTTCTTTTTCCTCCTCTACCTCTCTTCCTTCTCGAATGGCCTGTGTAAGCTCTTTAGTTGCTGCTTGAGACGTCGCTCTCGCTTCCTCCCCTTCTATCTTGGGATTGTCAATCCCCATCCCCCCCAGTCTAACTGGCAGTCGCTGGCAGTGCACTGACCTCTCGCATCTATTGCTTTGCGGCGGTGCGGGGGGCTGTTGCGGGGCCTCCCGGATAGCAAGGCTGGGAGCAGTCTATCTCGAATGGCTGCCTCGAGGGGATCAAACTGTTCCTCTCTTGCCTGTGTAACCCTCTGCAAGAACCCCCACTCCTGCTGTTATGACTTAACGTACACCGTGTACGCTTCCTAGAGCGCATGCACAGCTGTTTCAACCACTTTCTCCGTTCTTTTCATAAACTTTTCCACCTTCTTTCCCACCCATTTCTCTTTCTCCGCTTCATCTCCCACAAATCCTCCTCGGAGTCTACACCCTATCACTATGGTCATTCCTTTTCCCCTCTTTTCCTTGGGTAAAAACTCGGCAAACACCCTCTTGGTTTCTTCCACAAACCGTGCTGGGACTGCGAGAATTGTTTTATCAGGCTTAGGGAAGTAGCCTGTAGTTGGACCCCTCTGCAGCACTATGCGGTACTATTCCCTGATCATCACTAGCCTGCCGAGGCAGGACACATCGTCTGCGTACCATACCTGCCGTCATACTTTTTGTGAGGGGGCTGCTGGTTCGGCTGAGGCATCTAGAGGTCTGGGAGGGGGGATCCACGGGTCTGTTTCTCTCTACAGTTCTCAGTTGGGCGCCTCCCGGTCGTCCTCCCCGCCGCGCTCATCCCCCTCCTGTCCCCCCTCTCCTCACTCCCCATTCTCACTGCTTGCTCTTTCTCCCTGTTCGTCCCTTCCGCTTCTCCCCGCCCTGACGTGTGTAGTGGTATCTCACAGTGCCCACACAAGGGGCAGCTAAGTGATCGCATAGCCCCCCATCGCTAGAGGGTCTCCCTGTGTCCATCTTTCCTTACTCTGGAGAACTGTCGTCCTGTTTCCCCCCCGTAAGAACATTTTGGCATCTCCCCTGTAATAATTGAAGATGAACTGTGCCGCTCGCGGCCACTTGACTCTGATATTCCAGAGTCCTGCGATCCTCCCTGCCTCCTTAAAGCCGTTGGAGGCGTCTACTTCTAGTAGGCCGAACACTAGGGCCGAACGCTAAGCATGGGTCATCCCCTGCAGCCTAGCCTGCAGCCCTGTCCATTTCCTCCCATACCCCCCCCACTGCATGGATTGCCGCCTCGATGGCGCCCTGCTGACCCTCTGCTAGCTGTTTTGCCCCACACGCAGCTGCAAGCTCCTCTTTAGTCTCATGCATGATGGTTTTAGCCATCAGTCGCCTCATGGACTCTCCGATGCCTACTGGTCTGGCGCCTGGGCACTTATCGAGGGCAACCAGCCAACATGCCATGAGGGCTCGCACTCTCTCCTACCCCCATATTCCGTTTGCCATATCCTCTATCAGCCTTGCCACCTCCTCTCTCAGCTGGTCACTGGCGGCCAGGGGCCGTACCGAAGAAGAGCAGACTGTAGATTAGCGCTATCAAACCCGGAGGGGCCTGCGCTGTCCTGCAGTCTTCTAGCCATTTCCTCGATTCCGTCGGGAGTGATCACTATGTGTTCAAACAGAGGGAGGGCTTCCCCTTCGGGGGGGAAGATGAGTCTATCCGTGTGGGGGCTATAGCTGTCTGGGTGCTTCATCTCTAGTGTGGCTGTAGCTGTCTATATGGGCCCATTCCCAATCTAGAACGTGTCCCCTGCATCGAGCACCCCTCCTTTCTCCCTCTCCGTCAGCCCTCGCAGAGCACGCCGAATCTCTCTTTTTTACATCAGATCTTGAAAATGTCTGATCTTCCTTCTCTCTTCTTCATCTTCTCCTTGCTCGCGTTTGCGCCCTCTCCTCTTTGTTTCCCTCACCCTGTTACTCAACAGTTTTGCTTCTTTCATCAGCTGTTTCCTCCCTCCTTCTCCTTTGTCCTATTTCCTCATTTTTTCCTCCAACTTTTGCCTCACTGCCGTGTTTCCCTTTAGCCTGGGGTCCCGTCGCATCAGGAGGTTAAGGAATAGTATTGGGGCCTCGCTGGGCCACTCCCCTCTCCAAACTTCCACAATTAACTCCGCCAGATAGGGGTCTAGATACGGGGAGGGAGGGGTGGCATAGTATACAGAGACGTGCCGAGAGGCTACGCCTTAAGAGCGTTGTATATAAAGGCGTTTTGCCCAAGGCACAACGCCCCTAGGGTGTTGTGTTGTATAAGGTCTTAGACAGGCTACACCCCTTCATTATCCTTCATTAACAAAAAATTGAGCTAAACTCACGAATATGTATTAGCCTACACCCTTTAATATATCAAAATCTAGTTGTTAAATCAATTAAAAAATCAAATATGGTTCATTCATTCTTATCTGTTGTGAAAGAAGATAGAAGAACGTCCTTATCAGCATATATGTCTGAATGAAACAGCTTTTAAACGTTTGTCCATTGCCGTGGAAAGCGCTCTCCCAACGCCCACCTACAACCTGCTACGCCTCTACAGGAGCGTTGTATATAGCCGTTGGCCGGAGGCCAACACCCCCCCCCCGAGGCGCTATATAGATGCAAAGCCGACAACGCTCCTTCATAGAGTGTTGTGATAGCAATTTTAGACCCCTATTCTGCCAGCTTTTTTGTTATCTCTCTCCTCAGTCCCCTTCGGAGCATCACATAATGCCCTGTCTGGGTATACTTCATGGCTTCTTCCCACTGTTGCCTCCACCCCCTCCATTCTTCTTTAAAATTCCTCCCCTCCCCCCCTGTCTGTCGCCTCCTCCCGTATGCCTCCTCTATGAGGCGTTGACTCTCCTCTGCTGTCATAACGGCGTCATTTGTCTCCCCTCTCCCCCTTTCCTTGGCCTCCCGTTGCCTCTCCCCCCCNCCCCCCCCCCCCCCCCCTGTCTTGTCTATCCTCCCTTTGCTGTGACTGTTTGCGCCCCTCTGCCTCCCTCTGACGTATCTGCTCCTGCTTCTGCGGTACGGCCTAGGGTGCGGCTTGGCTAGGTTAACCGTTCATCTCTTTAATTCTGCCCCTTCCCTCCCCCCTGGTGACCCTGGGACTTTCTCTCAGGCTCTCGCCCTCCCCTACAGCCCTAGCTATGTCCCGTTGACTTGTCTTCCTCCCTCCTGTCTGTAGCCCTGATCCCCCCTATTTTCCTTTTCTTGAGGCCTCTCGGCTCCTTTGACCCCCTTCCCTTTCTCTCCCCTGCCCTGCGGCCTCCTGCAGTGTTATGTCTGTTCCCTCTCCCTCCCACTATCTTTGTGCGGCCCTTACCACTCCTGCCTACAGCGTTTCTTCCTCCCCCCTCATGTCTGCCTCTCTTGCTGCCTCGGGGAGGTTCACGCACACCACCCCTTTCTCGGAAGTTTCTCCCTGGAGAACGTTTCTAGCGCCGCTGTGTGACCTTCCGGCTGTGCTCCCACAAAGACGAGGGATCGATAGAAGTCCTTCGCTTGCTGGTCTCTGGATGCGTCCTTCGGCCTCCACGCCTTTGCACGCCTTTTTTGCTTGCCCCCCCTCCCTTTCCATTGTGCCAAGCAGCTAGAGTGTTATCTGTCGGTGTATAACGTGTATCACCTCTCCAACATAGAGACCCCCCCTCGCGAGGCCGTCGCTCGAACGAGGCACACGTCTCGCTTGTCTGCTCATCTCTCTCCTCTGCCCTGGCTTTGGGTAGGTGGGTTGCCTGCAGTCCTGTCTCTCCTCGACTGCCCGGAGGCAGCTGGGCCCTGACTCTGGGGGGGCCTTTCTTTGTTTCTCTCCTGTCTGTTACCCCCATCCTCTGGGCCTTCCCCCCCTGATCCTTTTCTGTGCCCTCCTTCAATACTCTGCTCATCCTGTGCACATACATACTGTCGTTTATCCGCTGGGTACATGCGCATCTCTACGGGGTCACTGAGTTACCCCCTCTATTGCAACCCCCGAGTTCAACTTGCACACATCTACAACTGACACACCTCGCTCGTTTATTTCCTTTTCTATGGCAGTCGCAGCCTAGGTCGCAGCATTCATTTTGGGTTGCCTCTTTACATGTGTAAGGGGAGGCTGCGGGGGCTGTAGGGCCTCGTGCTGTCACCGTATCGTGCCTCCTCCTGTTTTTCCTCTCCTCATCTCTCCTCCTCCTCTTCCTCTCTATCTGAGTCGTCTGCGTCAGAGACTACCGCCCCCGGCATGCTCTTTGTGTCACTGTCTTCCATGTAGGACTCGTCTTCTTCCTCTTCCTTCCTCCCCCGCTGTCTACCGGCTAGCCTTTCGCTCTTGGCTAGGGCTGCTGCTGCCTCTTTCATCTTCTATCCCTTTTGGTCCTTCTTTTCCTCTTCCTTCCTGTCTGCTCTCCACCTGCATCCATCGAGCACATCGGCCTAGGGGGGGGGCACTCTTAGGCTTATATAGGGTTACAAGTGCAAAAATGACATAAAAAATGAACTAAAAAACATTTGGACGAGCTTTTCACACAAGCTGGAGGTCCGGCATGTTGAGTTATTTCAAAATCAATCACTTTTACTGTATAGCTTATGTGATTACATGATGTTACACCTCTTATTATATATGTCCCCTTGTAAGGTTACAGGTTACAAGGTTACAAGCGGTCTTGAGGTCCGTAACCGACCAAAAAGTCAACTTTCAAAAACTCTTCAAATCACTTCAAAAACACTTTAAAATGCATGTAGACGAAGGTTATATCACTTTTGAAGAGGGTCATTTTAGGTTACAGGTTACAAGGTTATAAGGGGTTTGGCTACAAAGTGAAAGGGACACATCGTTTTTCGTCAGTTTCTCATGTAACCTCAATCAACAGAAGATGTTTTCAATATTTTTAGACGTACCCTGATGAGATTGATCAATTGGGACCACTTTTGAAGTAAGGATAACATTACAGGGGGGCATACCCTTATGTATAGGGGGTATTGAAACCTGTAACCCAATATAAGTGCCAGGCCCTAGACATCGGCTGAGGGCGGGGTCCCCAGGACCCCCAAAACTCCTCTCCTTGCTCCCCCCTCTCTTTCCTTACCTTCGTATTCGCTTGTATCGCTCTCGCTGTCCTCTTTCTGCTTTACGTCAGCTGCTGCTTTGGTTGGGGTCGGGAGTAGCCCAGGGTCTGTGTCTATGCGTCGGTGGGGTGGAGGCGGAGTGGGGAGGAGCGGGGGGAGGGGGGGTACCCCTGCCACCCATGGGTTGGTGACTGGCGGTTGTCGTCTGTGGGGGAGGGTGTGTAGGGGGATAAAACAGGTGCTTACTCATCTGCATCTGGGCACTTGTTTGTCCTCCTCAGACTTTTTGAATGGCTAGTCCTCCTCCAAGTTCTCCGAGAACCCTATGATCGGCCATGTAGCTGGCCACGGGTTAGAAAGGCTTCCCTGCCGCGGGGCTGTGGGAGCTGGTGGAATGGGCGTTGGCAGTACAAACGGGGGGGCATTTGGGTTCAGCTTGAGGGGCGATGAGGCGGAGGCGGAGGAGAGGATGGAGGAGATGCCTTCATTCTTCGAGACCCACAAAATTTCGGTGAGGGAGTGTAAGGCTCGGGCAGCCTTCGACTGTGCGGAGGGGGATTCCGAAGAGGAAACACCAGTCGCCTTCAGCCTTACAGAGGGGGGAGAGGAGGCACTAGCAGCTTTCAGCTGCACAGCGGGGGAAGAGGAGGCACCAGTAGCGTGCGGCTGTACCGAGGGGGGAGAGGAGATACCTGCTGCCTGCAACTGTGCAGAGCGGGAAGAGGAGACACCAGTGGTTTGTGACTATGCGTAGAGGAAAGATATGATGGCTGCGCAGAAGGGAGCGGTAGCTACGCAGAGGGGAGCGAGGAGGCACCCTCTGCCTTCAGCTGCGCAGAGGGGGGCGAGGGGACACCAGCGGCTGGTGCTTGTGCAGAGGGGGAAGAGGAGACATCAGCAGCTGGCAACTGTACAGAGGGGGAAGAGTAGACATCATCGTCCTGCACCTGACAGTATGCAGAGGAGGAAGAGTAGACATCAACATCCTGCAACTGTGCAGAGGGGGAAGAGGAGCCATCAGCAGCTTACCATTGTACAGACTCTCTGAGGGGGAAGAGTAGACATCAGCATCCTACAACTATACAGAGGGGGAAGAGTAGACATCAACATCCTACAACTGTGCAGAGGGGGAAGAGGAGCCATCAGCAGCCTGCCATTGTACAGAGGAGGGAGAGGGGGCCCCTGCAGGCTAAGCTTGTGACTGTGCTGCGTGGTGAGAGGAGATACCAGCGGCTTGTCACTGTGTAGAGGGGGGAGAGGGGGCACCAGTTGCCTTTATCTGCACCGTGGGGGGGGAGACTCCTGCCTGCGTGGGTATGGTGTTGGGGGGCGGGGTGGGGTTGGTATGGGACGGTGGGGCGATGTGGGAGGGAGCAGAGGGGGCGTGAGCGAACGTTAATGAGGAAGAGGAAGATGAAGAGGTTAGGTCCAGACGGGCAGATGGGGTAGGCGTCTCCGACACTGAGTTTTCGATCCCTTTCTTAAGGGCTTCATCATCAGTCAGCCCCACGTTCGAAATCTTTGACTGTGCGGATGGTGAAGAGGATGTACCCCCATCCTACTGCTATATAGGGAGGTGAGACAAGCCACCAAGTTAAACCACGGGGTCGGATGGGGGGGGGGTAACTGAGGCTGATGAAGCATGGTTCAGGGGAGTGGTGGAAGAGGGAGCAGGAGAGTTAGAGGAGGAGAGGGAGGCCACCTCCGTCATCGAGGCCGCGATGTCTATTCGCAGCGCCTCCTCTTTACTGAGATCGCGGGGTTGGTATAGGTCCAACTCGGCTTCTTCTTTCCTTTCCCCCTGCATCTCCTGCTGGCGTCTGATCCTCCTGCGGTGCTTTCCGCCCTTATACTTATTACTTATAATGATCGATATATTATAGTTGATATATGTTCACTAGGTCGGGCTACAACTAGGGCTAGAACATGTACGCGGTGCTGCATTTGCAAGAATTGTACATCGCAATCATTATATCACTCTAGATATTATTACCCTACAAAAAGTTATACAAACGTTGTAAAAATCTACCTAATAGAAATCCAATAGAAATCTGATAGCTAGAATTTAAAATTAACAGAAATCAAAGTAAATAGAAATGTAATAGAAATCCTGATACATGGAAATCATGTAATCAATCAATGCCTAAATTTCAATAATTTATAAAAATTTTACTGGATTTCTATGCATGTTTTTAAACATATAGAAATCGATAGGAATATCTGATATAAAGCGAGTAGAAATCAAGGCCTCATTTCTATTGATTTCTCGTCTTGTTCAAATCATCGCATCGAATCAAATGCCTTCCATCTGCGCTTTATAGGCTTCGTCTCTCTTCTCCTGATCACGATGCCGGGCCTGCACAGACGAGGGGACAAACACTTGCTTTCTGTATTCAACGAAAGTGAGAGACACGCATGAATGTCCTTTGATGGCAAACTTGAAATATATCTGAGAGAGCACATGCATGCAGCTGGTCGGATCCCGGATCAAGTACTCAAACACACAAAAAGGACGCCATGCTGCAGCCACACACACCACAGGACGCATTCTCAGACTTTGCTGGCAGGGTGGAACGGAAAGGGAACGGGCCTGGAATTCTTCACCATCGGGAAAGAGACATTCTTCGCCTGTGCACATCTCATTCAACGCCCGCCCACAGACTCACTCACTCACTCACTCACTCACTCACTCACTCACCGCGATCCACCTCTCCTCATACTTGTTCCCCCGGATCTGCCCATCCCACCGATAGCCTGCAGGGATCCCGAATCTGTTGGGGGGGCTCGGGTGGGGACACCTCGGTTCGGCTTTCCTTGGCCTCTCCGCCGCTGCTGAGGCCCCTTCTGCAGATCAGCCCGGAGGGAGGGAGGGAGAAAGGAAGGAAGAGGTACATGAGGAGACAAACAAAGAGATAATTTGCTCTGTCTGACGCTTGCAAATGTATTGTGGTGTGGAAAGGCGGCGTTCTGATTGTGCTCTATGATTGCCGAGAGAAGTTATGGTTCTCTCCCTCCATGTATATACATATGTGTGTGTATGTGTGTGTGTGTGTGTGAGAGAGAGAGAGAGAGAGAGAGAATTGCCCGAACGAATCCGCCCCGCGGCACAAAAAAATGCTCGTGCGCCATACATGCACATTCAATATGCAAATGGAGAGACGAAGCGAAAGTCGAGCCATCCATCTACATCACCTTCTCATCTATCCGACGTTCGATCCGTCCCTCTTTGCATGTAGACATTGACTGACCTCTCTAGGTCGTTCATTTCAACAACCATGGATCTGTACGTACACAGACAAAAAGCATGCACACACGACAGCACCCTTCCATCGCACACAGCTTCCTCCACTCTTCCAATTTCCTGCCCAATCGACTCAATAGAAAATAATGATAATATTTCAGTACCAAAACCCGACGAAGCAACCGACCTCCAGTTTGAGAGGGATCCAAATCCTCGTCCCCCTCTTCCCCCCCTCCCCCGAGGTTAGCCAGAGGGTCCCCCCAACGCCCGCGTTGCTTCAGGTCCATGTCGAGAGCATCATCAATGTCATACCTGCAAAAGGGAAAGGAGGGAAAGGAGGATAGGCTTCAGCGGGACACTCATCATACCAGGCAGAGACACAGGCGAACAAATTCTGTTCCTCTCTCTGGCTCTCGATTTGTATGTGTGTGTGTGTGTGTGTGTGTGTGTGCGTGTGCGTGTGCGTGTGTGTCTGTATGTGAGTGTGTGTCTGTGTCTGTATGTGTGCGTGTCTGTGTGTGTGAGTGTATGTGTGTGTGTGTTTGTTGGGTTCCTCTCGTTCCCCTTTCCCTGCTCGTCTATCGCTCTCGCCTCCTTGCTTCCCTGTTGCCCAGTCTGCCTGTCTGTATCTGTATCTGTATCTGTGTCCGTGCACTTCCCTCTTCTCGACGGTTCGCTCGACCTTCGTCTCATCCTCCTCCTCTTCGTCTTTCTCTTTCTCTTCTCTTCTGCGAATCGATATGTCTGGTCTCTTCACAGTTGCCTCATGGTAAAAGCGACATTTCACTCCCACCAGAGTAGTTCGATCTCTTTATTCGACCTTCTAATCCCCACGATCTATGCAGGCGTGCTTTGTGTGAACAGACCTCGCGAGGGGTTGCGCCGCGATGCGTGCCTCCTCTGCCGCCTTGTCCTCGTCCTTCTTGTTTTGAACCAGCCCACGGCCCCACTCTAGTTTCTGCACAACGAACGGAGAAAGGAAGGAAGGGGGGAGGAGAGGCAAAAACAAAATGAACATTTGTTTGACGGCAAATTCTGCTTGTCGTACCTTCGAAGTACAAACTGCAGAGGCGAAGATGTACACGCGGACAGACCTGAACATGAATACGAATGGATCCAGACTTGCAATGAGGCATTTTCCATCGGGTCATCCGAAAAAAAAAATGGGTGTTGCACCAGCAACAAGGAAGGAAAACGAATGTTGCATTGTTGATTGAGTGTTGGAGAAAAAGTCCAGCAACGTATGGGACCAGCACGAAAGGGGACGGAAAGAAGACTACACTCACGCGCACCTCTGCAGAGAGAAAAGGGAGTGCTGAAACTGTTTTCTCTAGTGCAGTCTGCAGGATCTTTCGGACAACTCCTCATGGCAAGCCTCTCGAATCGCTACATTGCCTTTTCTTCTCCCAATCGAATAAACGAAAAAAAAGACTTACTTGCGGTGGCGACTTCTCCCGCTTTCGTTTTTTTTCGTTCTGCTTCTGCCACTCTTCCTGCGTGATTTTCCTTCCCTGCTTGTCTCTGTAGATGACATCTGCGTTCCGACCTGCACACAGACAGCGAGTGACTGTTCGTTCGATTAAACAGAGGATGGAAAGTGAAGGACGTCATTCACCATGCACAGACAGACCAGTTCAGAAGTGAGGAGACACTTTCTGGTGTCTCTAGTGGCGACGGGGCAAGGTCATGGATGGATGGATGGATGGATGGATTAAGTGTATTCCCCGATGAAGCAAAGTTCTGTAAATGCAGACTGCAACATGTCGCGATCTCTTGTCTCCACGAAAGCGTCGAAAGGGCGAGAGGGAGAAGGGCAAACGAAAAAAGGGAGTCGAATGAATAAACGAATGAAAATGAACACCAGGAACGGAAAAGGACGTCAATGCAGCCACGATCTGGCTGTCAAAAGAAAACACCACAACTGACTCCTCTGTGTTGCTCTGCACTCTTCCACAATCTGACGTCTCAGTGACCGGTGAACAACTGAAACCACAGACAGTGATCTCACCGACTGACCGACCTAGTTTGTCGGGGTCCATGCCCTCCAAGTCTTCCTCTCTCTTTCGCTTCAACTCCTCTTGTTCTCGCCTCAGGGTGGCGGCATCCACCAACCCAGCAGAGTGACCTGAGGACATCTTCTTCTTCCCCGCCTCTCTGTCTTTTTTGACTTCTGCTTTCTCCTCCTCCTGCGAAGGCACGCAAAAGAGAACAAACGAAGCATGCAAAAGAGAGTGAGCAGGAAGAAAGAGAAAATTGCAGTCCGTATGACGATTGCCTTTCTTCCCGCCATCTTTCGCTGCTCAATTTTCTTCCATATCCATGCAAGGTGCCGCATTTGCAGAGAGGTTGAATAGTCCCAGTCTCGCTCAGGAAGGCTCACTCACTCAGACACGTACATGATACTGAGTCAGACTGAGTCAGACTTGTTCGATGACTCTGACTGAGATCAAGATGTCCAAGCTTCAGTCGTGAGGAAGAATTGCCATCACCCGGAAAAGACTTTGTTTCCATTCGTAGAAACTCTTGATTAAACACACACACACACACACACACACACACACACATACACACACAAACAGAGAGAGAGAGAGAGAGAGAGAGAGACAGACAGACAGACAGACAGACACAGACAGACTACATGTTTGTTCTTCTTCTCCCTCCTTTTCTTCATGAACACAACAGACAAAAAGAAAGAAAGACAGACACAGACGCACACACACACACACACACACACAGAGACCTTCACACGGGGAAGCGGAATGTCTTCGTCCCTGTCGCCCCGGTTGTGTCTTGCGGGTGAACCCATTGTGCCTTCCTCCTTTTTCATTTTCCTCGGGGGTGACTGATCTCCGTCCCTGTCTCTCCCTCCTCTTCTGGGCGGTGACTGATCTCCGTCACCGTCTCCTCTCCCTCTTCTGGGCGGTGACTGATCTCCGTCCCTGTCTCTCCCCCCTCTTCTGGGCGGGGACTGGTCTCCGTCATCGTCTCTTCCCCCTCTTCTGGACGGGGACTGATCTCCGTCACCGTCCCTTCTCCCTCTTCTGGGCGGTGACTGATCTCCGTCACCGTCTCTTCTCCCTCTTCTGGGCGGTGACTGATCTCCGTCACCGTCTCTTCTCCCTCTTCTGGGCGGTGACTGATCTCTGTCATCGTCTCTTCTCCCTCTTCTGGGCGGTGACTGATCTCTGTCACCGTCTCTCCCCCCTCTTCTGGGCGGGGACTGATCTCTGTCATCGTCTCTTCTCCCTCTTCTGGGCGGTGACTGATCTCCGTCCCTGTCTCTCCCCCCTCTTCTGGGCGGTGACTGATCTCCGTCACCGTCTCTTCTCCCTCTTCTGGGCGGTGACTGATCTCTGTCATCGTCTCTTCTCCCTCTTCTGGGCGGTGACTGATCTTCCTGCTTTCTCCTGTCGATCTTCCTCACAGCGAAGCCAACCGGCTCCTTTTTTATTGTCGGGTTTGGAGCGCTACTCTTTGGTAATCCTTTGTGGAGCTCTTGACGATCGCGGTTCTGCAGAAACGAAGGAAGGGGGGAAAGAGGTTGTTCACCACTTGCAAATATTAAAAAAACAATCAGAGCGCTATCTGCAATCTGCTGGGGGGAATTCGCTCACCTCTTTGGATGGATGGGAACTTGCAGGGAGACCTTCGTTCTCCTCCGGATACTCCCACTTTCTGGTGGCCTTCTGCACTCGATACTCAGCAATAAGCTGAGCGTCTGTGCCGTCAGCAATCATCGGTTCGTCCTCTCCGTCTCCATCCTCCTCACCCCCTCCTACTGCCTCGTAGTGTCTGCGCATAACCTCCTGGTCCATCGAGTCATCGTTCTCCAAAACGCTCAGTCTTTCCTGATTCATCAAGACATCCTCGTCATCCCGAATGGTGAAGCCGCCCGCAGGCCCTGAGGAATCTCTTTTCTTCTTCTTTTGGGGGGCTTGACCAGAAGAACCCTTCGTGTACCTCGCAAGCAGCTCTGCCTTTGAAGCCATCTTTTCTCTGCTCGGCACAGTCTGAAAAGGTTGGCAAAGCTATCTACTACAACAGCTGGCCGAGACAGTATGCAGTGCTGCGACCTGCCCGGCCTCTGTGCGGAAAAATCACTTTTCCTCCGATCGCTCAAACACAGGGAGTTGTGTACGGCCGCTCAGAAGCCAAGACTCTCAGTCAAATGGAAACACCTGGAGATTTTTGATGAGCATCAATTTGGTCTGATTCTTGAGAACCCCAACCAGAGAGAACAGGAGAACCTTGAAGCAACAATGCATGAGCAACACACAAATCAGCCGTTCCGAGATCGCATGCACAAGATCGAGCTATTCCGAGCTCTGTAAGAGACGGACCCGCGAAAGAGACGATTTGAGCCGCCAACTTTGAGACTTGTCACCGCGTCAGAATACCTCTATGAACTTCAGCTGTTTCACTTTTTTGCTGAACTGTCGTCCTTCTACCCCGAGCAAGGAACTTCGTGCAGACAGGGTCGAAGAAGTGCATTTTTGCACGCCTACAGGAGGAGACGCCTCTCCGGAGACAGACTTACTGACTCACAGTCTCTACTTGCAAAGTGCGGGTGTGATGGTGTCGGTGATCCCCTGGTTGGCTTTCCTCTGCCCGTCCAGTTCTGGACACAGCCTTCTTGGCAAGCGCGCCGCTCGAAGAGCGTGTGCCTTGATGACGGAAAGCAGTCAGCCTTCACCGGGAGAGGCAGCGCCTCCAAGGGGAGAGACGGGAACGTGTGTAGTGGTGGCAGGGACACGAGAAGAGTCAAAGAACGGGAAGCTCAAGAAGGCGCTTAGTGACATTATTGCCCCTGAAGACTTTGAATTCGTGGAGGTGCCGTGTATCGCTGCCCAGGCAGGACCAGACCGTGAGCGGTTGGTCGACACACTCGCAGAAGAGGGGAGACGGGTCGGGGCTGGGGAGAAGCCTCGATTCGAATACGCAGCGGTGACCTCTCCAGAAGGTGCGAACGTGTTCTTGGAGTGCTTACGGTCGGCCAGTCTGACCAAATGCCCGATTCCTGTCACGGCTGTTGGAAAATCTACAGCTGAAATTTTGGCCAAAGCGGGGGTTGAGCCTGTATTTGTACCTTCGAAGGCAACTGCAGAGACTCTTGCAGCTGAACTTCCTTCCGTGTCTTCTTCTTCTTCCACGTCTTCTTCATCTTCCTCCTCCTCCTCCTCCTTGTCCTCTTCTTCCTGCCCCGGCAGGGTATTGTACCCTACCTCCAACCTCTCTCTGGGCACCTTGGAGCGATTGCTGAAGGAACGCGGCTTCGAAGTGACGAGACTGGAGACCTACGCCACTGTGACAGCGCAGTGGGATGAAGAGAAGACGCAAAGCGCTGCAAGAACCCAGATAGCGACTTTCGGGAGTCCTAGCTCAGTGAGGAATTGGGTGGAGAAGCTGTCGTTGCGGGAGGGGGGGAGAGAGTTATTGTCCTCGCAGGCCGCCGCATGTATAGGTGAGACAAGCGGCAGGGCGGCAGAGAAGATGGAGGTATTCAGGGAGGTTGTCTGGCCTGAGAAACCGGGCATGGACGCGTGGGCGCGTCTGACTGCAGATCTCGTGGTGGCACACAGAAGGCGAAACGGTTCTGAATCATCCCCCCATGATGCCTCTAGAGCGTTACTAAATGCGTCTCCTCAGGCTGCAGACCATTCTGGAAACGCAGCATCAGATGAGGAGTTGATTGTGGGAGAGAAGTGAGGGCCTGGATGGATGGATGGATGGATGGATGGATGGATGGATGGATGGATGGATGGATGGATGGAATGAGGAAAGAAAGAGTCAAGAAATTGAATGTGTAGAGACAACAGTGGACTAGATTTCTTGAGTGACAGACACTGAGTGTTCGGGGGAGTGCACATAGGTGAGGGTCAAAGTGATTGTGGAAGCACACCCGGCTGTCTTGATTACATGATCAGTTAATGCGTAATCTCCTATTTTAGTATCACGGTTTCCGCTGCTCCCCGACTGTATGGCACACGCCACCTCATGAGTAAATCTGTGTGCGTGTCTGCATGACTGTCTTCTGATCTGCACGTCTTCCTGTTGAGCAAGACCAAGAAGTAAGTAAGAGAAATCAAAGAAGTCGATCGGACAGTCTACCTGTCGCTCCGTGTGTGTCGAATTTCATTGATTTTGTCGACAAAGAGGCGAAGCGAAGTCATTTGGCTGTTTGTTGTTTGATATGTCTGCCGGTCTGTCTTCTGCATGCCTTTCTACGTCTTGTAGATTTGACACAAAAAGAAACGAAGAACGTGTGTGTGGTAATAATGTTTGCTGGTTTGGCTGTCTGCCCGTGAGGGTGTTCCTACTTGTCTGTCTCTGTGAGAACATGCATACAGTCCGACATAGTTTCTTTGAGACGTAGTTTGAGACTGTCTCTATGTATGTTCTGAAAACACGCAGAAAGGGCTCAAAGCGCAAGTGACACAGTATGCCTTACGCTCTGTCTTAGGCTAGGTCTTTAATAGGCTTTATCTGTCTGTCGGTCTGTCTACAGGGGTCTGTCTGTCTGTCTGTCTGTCTGTCTGTTCTTTCTCTCTGTTTGCTGTGTACATGAAGAAAAGGAGGGAGAAAGAGAAATTAACGGATAGTCTGTCTGTCTCAGACTGTCTGCTGCCAGTGCCCGAACAGTGTCTGTGAGAAAATGTCTGCCGACATCTTCTTAATTCTGTGACAATTTCTGTCAGTTTGCGCCCTCTTTGGCGACCTGCCGCGATCTCTTTGAAAATAATTTCTTGGGTCTTTTCCTAGGTTTTTTCCGATTAACTTCTAGATTAACTTGCTTGCTAGTTGATTTGACTGTTTCTTTCGATCTGGCTAACAGTTTTGTATCTTAGATAGAAACTCTAAAAAACCCTAAGCCTAGATACTAAAAGGCACTCACCTACGAGCCAAGTATCACTTTGCTAATTAAGTACTTTGCAAGCTAACAGCCTGAAGAAGTCGCAATTCTAGTCGTAATTCTGCCAATTTTTGTAACAATTTAGACTGCCAGACAATGTCAGTGTTATCTTACCCTGGCAAACTAGTA
>JAHBMJ010000105.1:0-2500 GCA_018398765.1 Chromera velia | reverse complement strand
AAATAGAGCCGATGAATGACCAGATCGAAAAGGAATAAAGACAATCGAGGGGACAGTAAGTAATTTCACGTAGAGAGATGACAAAAGCCTGTACATGGTACATATGGAGGGAGACCGAGTGACGTTTGCATCTAGGTGTGTGCGCATGTATGTGTGTATCTGCCTGCACTACAGTGATCAGGCACTGACTGTTGAAGGGTCCTGTTGAGAAGAAGGAGACATAACAGGACTGCCAGTCGAACACGGAACCCCATTTGGTCTTGTTGGGCTCAGTCTGATTCTACTGAGACGGTTCAACGATCGCACATCCAACACGCGAATGTGCACAGCCTGTTCAAACGACTCTGATGTCCAACGCAACAAAAGAAGCTGCTGCTTGCTGACTCCGAGAAGCTTCCACTATATCGATGTATATATATTCAATGCTTCATCGAATCGATCGTTCGTTTCAAGAATTCGTGTCAAACACAGTGCCTTCAATGACAGTCTTATAAAAAGCTGTTTTAAATTTGTCCGAAGTTCGCGCGAAATTTCATGTGCGCGGAATCAATCAATTCGGACTGTCATGAGCTACTGACAAAAGTGCCGAGACGGCTGCATGTGTACTCATGCTGCCTGTCGTTCTGGCTCAGTGTCTCTCTCAGCTTTCCCAGGCTTCCCATGAGCAGTGACAGTGTGCCTTGACGTCGTGTGTGTTTCTGAATTGCCAGGCTGTAGGAGTTCTGCCCCCTTTCCACGCATTGGTGGGTGGAAATCGAACATCTAGAAAGCAAAAGACGGGGACTAGAAAGAGACGTCGAAATGAGAATGCAGTCCCTTCAATTTTGTGCCATGGCCCGTCTTTTCCTTGCGGCCCTTTTGTGCACGCAAGGGGCGGTATCTGGAGCATTGTTGAGTCGGAATGCTGCTTTTCAGCCCGGCCTCGAGAACATGCCCTCCGGAAGCCCCCGTTTGTACGGCTACGAGCACTCGCACTACACACTGAGGTGCAGGATGGTTCTGGGACTGAAGAGAATCCCCTACCGCATGATCTGGGTAGCAGAGGATGACGCGGAGACGCCCACCAATCTGGTTGGAAAGAAGATAACCCCCATTATGGAGATTCCAGGGGAAGGTGCGATGTGTGAGTCGCTTGACATCATCGAGCGACTAGAAGGAGACGGCAAATTCGGTCCCCGTCTCCTGAAGCAGAAGACTGATCGATCCGACATCGACGCATGGATTAAAAAGCTGAGCATTCCCATGAGAAATTTAGGAAGACCGAGATACATTCGTTCCTCGGTCCTTCCAGAGTTCCATTCTTCCTCGGCCAGGCAGCGTTTTGTGACCACGCACCCGCTCCCCTTCCCTGACTCTGGAAAGACTTTATCCAAGGCAGACTGGGCCCAGCTCGCGCCAGAGGAGCGCGTGCGGGTGTACGATCACTACTGGGATAAGAGTGCAGAGCTGTTGGAGGAAATGAATGAGGTTCTGCAGCAAGGAGAGGGCCTGATCGACTCAGCCGACGCCGTCTCCCCGCATGGTTTGTCCTTCGACGACGTCTTCTTCTACAGCCGCATGAGGGGAATCTCTCTCATCAAAGGGTTGAAAATGCCCCCGTCTCTTGATGCATATTTGAATAAAATGGCTGAAAAGAGTGACGTTCCGTTGTTAAATCAGATGGCTTTGTGATCGCGAGTGAAGACATTCAAAAGACTCTGAGATGTGCATTCACAGTACTCATGCACAGCAAGCGCTCAGGCACCGTCGGACATTGTGGCATGATTCTGCATGAAGCTGAAACGGCTAGTGGAGCGGCCGCGTCCTAAACACAACCATTCAGATCTCTTTGGGAATGTTTCCAAAAGTCACCAGCCGACGCAACTTGTCACTGACAAGCAAGAGCCTTTTTTACTATATAGCCTTAAACTAATTAAGCCTTAATTTTTTATCTTTTTGCATTCGGTCCATTCCTTCGAGCATTCGATCATGGTGTCGATCCCTTTCGACGATCAACTTCCATTCGTTTCATCACTACAGTAAGTGCATGGTAGGCCATTGGTGGCTCACCAGCTTTAACTACTTCAATTTAATTCAACAGCCCGACGTTGATAATTAATTTTTAAAACGCGTTAAATCATTTGAAATGGAATCTTGCTAGGAATCTTGTATCAATTAATCTTGTATAGTGTTAAGGTTACCGTCAGATTTCCTCCTAGACTAAGAACGTAGTCTAGTTGGAGACTTATCGTACCTTACCTCCTTAAGTCTGTCAGTCAGAGTTCACTTCCAAGGACTCCATTCAAGCAATACAGATGGACGAAGACTGTACGACATGCTTCTATTTATTTCTGTATTGCAAGTCTATTATTTCTTTCTCTGTATTGTCAGTCTGTCACTTAATTCTCTTAGTACACTTAATTAATGCCGGCCGGGCTTAGTATTGCGAAGTTAGTTTCCCAGTCCCAGTTCTAGCAAGTTTGGCGGGTGATCAAGTCGCCGTACAAGCCACAACGTAACG
>JAHBMJ010000104.1:26627-57051 GCA_018398765.1 Chromera velia | reverse complement strand
GGGGGGGGGGGTCCCGGACCAGGGGGGCTTGAGGGGTATATGGGGGGAGGGGGGGGGCAGCTGCATAGTTGGTGCTGGTAGGTGGAGTTTGTTGCTACACTGGGCTGCTCGTTGTAAAGTTGATCCGGCTGTGAAGTTGTAGCTTCCTCAGGTGGTAGGCTCCTTCAGGATTGAGGTGATTTAGTACAGCTAAATATCAGTGTACAACATATGCAGGGAACGCAAGAGAAGAAAAAACAGGTAGTAAGGCAGAACGCTTTACTTGGGATTCGAAATAAGAGGGAAATACACGATGCATATAAGTTGTGGTGACTTTCGACAAGAATCCAGCAAAAATTCTGAGGTGGCCCTCCTGCTTTTTGGCTATAATTCCCACGACTGGAACCATACCACGGCTCCATCTTTCTCTTCATACATTGATAAGCTCTCCTAGTTAGATTTCTAGAGAAGGGCTATTCAGGTAAAGTGAGGTAAGACGAGGAACGCTAAGTGGTTACTGCCTATCTGTTCGTGGCCAGCTGGCCTGTGGTCGAGTCTATTGCTTTCTTTCAAATCTGTTTGTTCTCCCTGCAGCGGTCAGGTATGAGTGCCCGCAAGTAGGTGGGAAGTGCTTGTAGAGTGAGGCGTTTTCTCGCCCGGAAGTACAGAGGCAGGGTAATCAGGGCAGAGTCTCCTCTCTCAGTCGCGTTGATTAGATACTGAGAGTCTTTGGACTTGTGTGAGGTGGGGAGAAGAGAGTCTACAATATGAAGTCCTCACTTGTGCTTGCTGGTGAAAGAAGTTCGAGGTGCAAAAAATAACACAGCTGTCGCGCGATTGGCGAGCATGCACTACCGTATATCGATTTGCTCCGTACATTCACTTATTCGGACAGAGTGTGATGTAGGAGGATGGGTGCTAAAGAACTGGAGATGGTGGGGGGATGAGCCATGTTCGGCTGGGAGGGTCGGTGGTGCAGGTCGGATTTTGAAATTTTATCCGCGGTCGGCCCGGGGGGTTCAAGCAGCGGGGGGGGAGCCGTGTGAGGGTGAGAGGGCGCGCGCGCGAGGTCGCCATGTGGGAGCATGTATGAAAAAGGGGTGCTAGCGGTTCGTTAAGGAGTGATAGAGAGTTGTCAAGGTGTAGAGGCAGACATCATAGCTTAAGGTCCAGGGGTTCTGTATCCCTGCACTGTGGTGGGATCACTTGAGAGCCCTCCCATCCCTCCAGGGCTTCCGTTTGTTCTTGGAGGTCTCCGATGCCCGACAGTGTGGAAAGAATTTGTTCCGGGTCAGGGTTGTTCGACTGTTTGACTTCGATGAGAAGTCCTCTGTGCGGGACCCCTGCCTTTAGTTCTTTCTTGACGGTAGCCTTCTACAGAAGCTCTTCAATCATTTCCAGGGCGGTATCTCTGAGGGCGCGGTTCATAGTGATAGAGTCTGCATAGTTAGGTTTCCAGGCCGCAGCATGGAGTTGTTGGGTTGCCGTGCCAGATCCAAAAAGCTGTGTGGCAAGTCGCAGCTGGCATCGAAGGATGGCTTGTGCGGTTGAGTAGTGAATGGTGACTGAGAGATCCTGGAGGAGTTTCTGTTTGCGGACACGTGCAGCCAGCGCCCGCTCTGTTCTGGTGAGTCGGCTTGTGCGGGCCTGGTCATGAAGCATGAGTGCTGGAGTGGTATTTCTAGGGGTGGTTAGCGATGATTGTTTGGTGATCCAGTCTATCGCTTCCTGGCACCAGGTACCAAAACTGTCTGCCGCCAGGGGGAGGAGTGTATAGTTGTGAATGGCTATGATATGATGAAAGTGTTTGTCATATTTGATATGTTTGAGTGTGGCTCCTGCTTCCGTTTGCATGCCCCGCTCGTTTGCCATTTGGGCTAGGGTGCGATCTGATTGACTGGGAAGAAAGGGGGTTACAATAGTGACGTCTAAGAGAACCGTTCGGTTATTTTCAAGATGGATGACGAGGTTCATCCATGCTTTCTGGGGGGCAGTGTGAGCACCTAGAATGTGGAGGAGGAATTCTTTTCTAGCCACGAGTTCCGCATCCCGTGCGTTGGTGAGGAAGGGGAGTAGAGTGACGTCGTGTCTCCACGTGCGCTCAGGGCCAACTATGCAAGCCTCAAGATGGTGCCCGTAGGGGTCCAGGAAACGCTTGCATGGCTTCCCTAGAAGCTGAATAGGTGGGGGTTGTGGACATGCGTGGAGGGGTGTCTATGTGGTTGTGTCCTTGGGGAGTGGTCCCAGTTGTGTCAGTTCTGTAGCTCTGGCAGCGGAGGATGACACAGTGGGCTGGGGGTTCTTTGACGTCGGGTGAGCTGAGGGGGCTGAGGTATCCGTCGCGGCTGTGGGTGGGGGTGGGGGTGCCTGCATAGAGGGGGGGGGTGGTTCTTTCTTGGGACGCCCTCTGCGTTTAGCTGTGGGGTCCGTGGGTTGACGGGATGTCCGTCTCTGTTCTGTGTTGTCTTGTGGCGGTGATGTGGAGTTGTCTGTGTGGTCTTGTATATCTTCTTGTAGACGGAGATCATGTACTATTTCCCGAAGGCGATTGGCATCTTCTGGTGGGATGCAGGCTCCTGCCTTATTTGGTGGGATCAAGGAACCTAGGTGGGTGAGCAGCTGTTCTTTTTCGGCTATCTCGTCAGCTGTGGGTTCAGCCTCCTTATGGGCGGGACAAGTGTGTTTCGGGTCTGCGGCGTCTCCGAGCACCTTAACACGTGACAGCGGTAGACCCATCACCCAGCGGTGAACAATTTCCCACTGAACAGACTGGGCCCATCTGGTGAGTTTGTACTGGTTCAGGGGGAGGGCCGCGATGTGTGCGTTTGCTCCTTTGGATGCTAGGGCAAGGAGTCTTGTTGCCATGCGCTGTGCCTCTCTCCACAGGGGGGTGCCAACCATGCCCGTGCACTGGAGGCGTTCCAGAGTGTTGAAGTAGTAGAACGCATGGGTCCAGCGAGTGAACGTTTGTTGGAGTTTACCCTCCAGTGTCCAGGTGGGGGTGTCGGTCACCTCGCTCAGATTGGGGAGGTGTCTTCGGGGGGGGTTTTTCGGGAGGATGGAGACTGGGAACGTGTCTTTAAGAAACTTGAGGGGTTCTTTGGTGTTCGGGAGGAGGGTGTATATCATTTCAAGCTGTTGTTTAACTGCTTTTTTGGCAAGTGCACGACCTTCTGCCCAATCTGCAGTTCAGTAAGTATGAGTGCTGTGTTGGATAGTGGAGATGGTAACTGGGGTAGGACTATGGTCACAGAGGTAGGTAAGGAGGCGGTAGAGGTGCCTGAGGAGGTCCGTATTCGAGAGCGCCTGTTGAGAGCGGTTCTTCCATCCGTCCCGGTCCCAGCGCGGTCCGTCGGTGTCATGGAGGGTGATGAGGAGGGGGTGATTTATGATGATTTCGAGTGATGTGAGGAGGTGTGCGCTGTGGTGTTGATAGATCGCCCAGATGGCTCCAAAAGTGAGTGCTCTTTCATAGAACACCGTGTTTTTGGCACTGCCAAGGAGGGTGAAGGACGTGTTGAGGGCGTGGCCTTTGCCCCAGTGGAGTGCGATGGCCGCCCGCGGTCGCTCTGTACTACCCGTCTTGAATACGCATTTTGCTTCTACGAACACCGTTGATTATCATAGTGCAGGAGTCCCGTTGGGGTGATCTGCAGAGGATGATTGGGGGGGGTGAGGGAGGAAGCGGGGTCCTGTGTATGCTCGTGGGATGTTGTCTTGACTCTGTGTGCCCATATCGTCAACCGCTCCTTTGTTGAGGTGAATGCCGAGGACCTAGGGGGGTTCTCGAGGTTGGAGTCTGTGTTTACGGTTAGGAAGCCATATTTGGAAGTCTTTTTCTGGGGTAGGGAAGAAGTCCTCAATGGGTTGGAGGTGAGGTTCGAGGCTTAGGAGGAGCTTCATCAAATCTTGCCTCCATGTGTATGGTGTGGGGACTTCTCGAAGACCCGGGGGAGGGTTGGTTTTGGTTTTAGGGGCAGTAGGGGCGGAGTCGGTGTGTGGGGCAGAGTCGGAGAGAGCTTGATGCTGTGCCTCCAAAAGACGAGAGACAGCGCGATCTTCATCTTCCTCTTCCTCTATGCCTTCTTCGTCCTGCTTGAGGAGTTCTTGAATAGAGGGAGGCGATGGTTCGCTCAGTAGTGATGGGTCGCTCGAGGAGGAGGCCGCTGCTTCTGGTTGGTTGAGAGAGGGTGGAGGAGGGCACATGGCCTGCGGGAGAAAGTGGGTAGTAGTGGTGCTGACAGAGGCAATGCGTGTGCGGATATCAGCTGGCGTGTCGTCTTTGAGTCGTTGGTCCCCGGAGGGTCCATTGGTGATCTCGGAGGAGCTGTTTGAACTGAGTTGCAGCTACCTGCATTGTGGGGGTGCGAAAAAGGTCTTCTTTAGCTCGGAAAAAGCTGCGTGCATATCGTTGGTTCAGTCGTTGGCTGATGTCCGGGATAAAATGGGTGATCGAGGCTACAAAGGCTCCTCTAGCGATGTGCTTGGGGTTCGTCATGCCAATACCTCCTAGTTGGATCGGGAGTGCGAGTTGGGCACTGAACACCCATTTAAGTTGTTTAAAATGGGAGGAGGGGGTTTTGAGGTGTATGAGCCTCTGGTAGTAGTGGACATTGAGCTTATGAGCCCGCTCAAACTGTTCAGTCAGGTCTGGGTGGGTGAGGGGGACTAGCCTTGCAAGCCAGGTTATTCGTAGAGGGATGCATGTACGTGCCAATGTGAATGCAAGGTGAGCTCTGTCCGGATTGTCCTGTACAAAGCGATCGATTTCCTGCCATAACTTATCAATTTTGTCCACTTTCTTCCGGACGAAGTTCATTTGATATTGGAGGGTTCCATGTCCCGGGGCTCCTGCTAGCTGGAATCCTTCGGTCAAGAGGATAGGGTTGGGATGATGTAGTTTAAGCTCCGCTAGGAGTTTCTCCTTTTCAGTTGGGGTGAGTTTCACTGCTTCTGAGAGGTAGAAGCCGCACTTGTATGGGACTAAGGCTTGCTGATCACCGATGGGGGTGGTCGAAGCTTCATTGGTGGCGGTAAGAACTTCGGAGCGGTGTGAGAAGGTTGATACTGCTGTGAGCTCATCCGTATCCGCTTTAGCAATGGAGGAGAGAGTGGAGTCAATCTGATCAAGTCTGTCTTGCAGTTGCAGCAGGGGCTCTACAGTGGAGCAGTGGCAAGATAGGGCACTATATGAGTATCCCTGTAGTCCTCCTTAGTCTAGCTGGAAAGGTGTCCACGTGCTAGATATGATGGCATTGGGGGGGTGTTTGTAGAAGAGGAGTGGGCGATGTTGGTAAAGGGCATAATACCCTCCAGCCACCCCGGGTGCACGTTGGATCATGGCTTCCAGTGCTATGCGGGGAAGTACACAGTGGAAAAAGTTTCGCGCATCCGTGAGAAGGACAAAGGGGAAGTCTGCCTTGCTAAGCATCTCGAGGGTGTACTCTGTAGCCCCCGGGTAGAGTTTATCGAGACGGGTGATGGCTTTTTGGAGGAGGCGCTCGTAGGCGAACCGAATGGTGTGGACGTAGTTTTCCACACCTGAGGGCCACATACTGAACTGGAGGGGTCCTACCGCTTTGCACACATTGGTGGTCCCCCATCGAATCAGCTGTGCTTTGCCAAAAAGGGTGCGGTGTGTATCTCCTACGCCTACTGGACGGATGCCGCCTCGAGGTTTGAGGAGTGCCGCGAAGATTGCAAGGCAGAGGATGTCAAGAAGGTCCTCCGGGCAGGTGTTCAGTGCAATGTCGGTGAACAATGGGAGAAGGAGGTAGACGTAATGATGTTGGGCCAAATCCTGGAAGCGTTTGATGCGTCTTCCAGTGTGTCCTGGGGTGGTCTCCTTCGCGGTGTGGCGTATAGCGCTACGGATATCTTCCTCATTAGGAACAGCTTGTTCGGCCCATGGGATGCGGTTTTTGGGGTCTGGAGGTAGGGGGCAGAGCGGGTCTAGGGGTGGGGGGAAGAGAGCGTTGAGCTTATCAAGGGTGTGAAGGTTAGCCGGAGCGGGGGTCATTTGTATGAGGGCGTCACAGGCACGACCGATATGACTGGTTTCAAGCAGTCGCTGGACTTTTTGGTAGCGCACTTGGTCTTGAGGGGGTGGTAGTTTGGAGCGGAGAGGCTTCGAGGCTGTGTAAGCGTCCCGTTCTGCTCTGTGGAGGTCCGCCGCATGGGCCCAGAATTCTTGGAGAAGTGTGGTGAGGTCTCCTTGCCAGCACTGTTGCAGTCGAGTGCAGATAAGGGCGTGCATAGCACTTGGTGGTGTTTCCTGAGGCTTGAGTCGGCGGCCGTCTTCACCTTGGGTGACCGTTGTTCGTGGGGAGGCGAGGAGGACAGTATCGGCTACAATGAAGAAACGTCATGCAAGAGCACGGAGGTGATGTTCCGGATACGGGGTGGAGGCGGTGAGGGTGGAGGGATATGCTGAGTATTGGGGTTTCTTGGCTGGCTTACCTGGCTTTGGGGGGACGTAGCCAGGTTTTTTAGGTGCTGGTTCAGGCGGGAAGACGGTGGGTCGTCTTTGGTGTTTGCAGCGCCTCATGCTGGGATACGGGTCACAGAGTTCTGGCCAGTCTATGTATGCAATGGCTGCTAGGAGTTGACAATAGGGGAGTCTGAGGGTGTTGGGGAGGTATGTGGTGGTTTGCGGTGAGTGCAGCAGAAAGTAGCGCCATGCTTGGGGGTTCCCTAGGAGACGATCCAGTTCCATCCACAAGACTGTTATCCACCGAGCGGGGTGGATAGTGTGTATGGTTCTGATATTGAAGGTTGGGGTGGTCGTTGGTTGAGGGAAGCAGTGCCATGATGGATGAAAGAGGTTCTCATCAGCTGTAGCCGATGGGGGTTCGGGGTGGGGGGAGGCAGCTTCTCGGTGTTGTGAGTTTGCCTGGGGAGGGGGGTCTTCTCGAGCTGGTGAGGATGTTGTATGTGCTCGTAGTTCCTCTGGGTCAGAGAGGTCACTGTGCATAGACTGAGCCGGTGAAGGTGGTGGTCAAGGGGCTGGAGGAGCGTTGTTGGGGGGTGGTGATGGGGGGATGGGAGGGGATGGAAGTGCGGATCCGAAAATGATGACAGCCGGAGGATCGCTTGGGCGACTTTGAGTGATGCCCTCGGATGCCAGCTCATCTGCTGCCTCATTCCCGACGATGCCGCTATGGCCTTTAACCCACTATAAGTCCAGGAGATGGGAGCCCTTGAGGATGGTCAACTGTCTCAGCAGGGTGAGTAAGTCTCGATTTGCTACCGGTTTGCCATCGTCGGTGACCCAGCCATTGCGGAGGTGCTCGTCGAGTTTGTGGGTGTATGCGTCAACGGCGATTCGACTATCTATCAGAATCAGGAGTTTCCACATCGGATGTTTTGTGAAGCTCTGATGAATGGCTGTGACAACTGCTGTAAGTTCCGCACGGTTATTAGTTTGGGGGCTGTACAGTCGTGCTGCTACATTGTCTGGGTCTTGGGGACCCCAGTAGATGCCGTAACCGGCAATTGGAGTGAGGGTCCTCGCTCCTTCACAACCACCGTCTGTATACACCGTGACTGCTTCCTCTATGGTCGATGCCACAGCGATGTGTAGGGGATCTCGGGGTGGGGAGTGGAAGCGAAGAGGAGAGATTGGCCGTTCAAGGCGAGGTGAGGGTGGAGATGAGGAGGGGGGGGACGGTGGGATAGGGCGTACTTGGAGGGGGAGAGGACGGTTTTTGACTTGGCGGCGTCGGAGCCATTGGGTTGGTTTTATAATTATGATGGGTTGGAGTCGTGGGCGTTGACAGGGAAGGGATGTAGGGCTGTCTGGTTGCGGGCTTAGGTCCTCTGGGGGGGGGTGTGTGTGGTCCTGGGGGGGTGCAGATGTATGGGAGGCTTGAGGGTCCAGGGTTGCTTGCATAGGGTGCCCTGTCCCATCTGTAGTTCTCTCGTGACAGGTCGTCTTTGGTGGTGCAGTGTGAGTTCCGTCTTCCTGTGCGTTCCGGTCTGAGGTAGCGCCTCTGGTAGGGGCAGGATCAAGGTTGGTCGGCGTAGTGGTTCCCTGTGTGGGTGGTTCCTGTCCTAAGATGCTAACATTGGGTTGATCTACAGGGGCCATAACCCCGTCGGGTGATACCAAGGACCCCGGGGGGTCAGCTACATGCTGTGGTCGGCTAGTAGAGTTGGGGTAATATGATGCATTAGCATACAATGTTAAGGTAATCTGTCGTTGTGGTAAGGTCTTTGGCACCATAATGACATCTTCATACAGAGTATGAAAGCCTTGCTGTGAGTTTATCTGGTCATACGCATCATTACCATCTGGACTGCACTGTTGATGCAGTGCCTGCTGAGTCACTTTCAGACTCAGGTCTGTCTGGTCTTACTCTCCTACCCTTCTCATTTCCGCTCCCGTTCCCTGTGTCCGTTCGCCCGTCATCTTATGAATGCCTTCCCGTGCAGATGTGCCGTTCCTATGCCAGGTCATAGAGGGTGCGCCCGACTGTGCTGGAGGTGGAGGTGTTGATGAGGCTCTACCTTGGGGGTTCAGCTGGAGGGCGCCTTCCTCAGTCCTGGTTCGATCAGCTGGTGGTGAGGAGGGAGGCGGTGAAACCTGTATTAACGTAGTGGGAGGGTGATTTAGAACAGGAGGTGATGGTCTGGCTGGGATGAATGCGGTCATCTTTGTCTGTACTCGTTGTGGTGGGATCACTTGGGCTTTGGGCCGTCCTCTAGCATGTTTTACTGGTTCTGACGGTGGGTTGGTGGTGACTATATCAGGGTGATTGGTTATCACTATCTCTTCTTGCGGTGATGGCGCCGTCGGGGGCGTGTCTCTGCTAGATGAGGGCGGCGCTGGTGGTGGTTGGGTCTTCTGTCGCTTCCTACCTTTGCCTCCTCTCGTCTCTGGGGGTTTATCTCGATGGGGGTAGAGAAAGTATGCTGGTGTCTGGGGGTTACAGCACATGGGTTGCTGTTGACGCAGGCTGGAACACGTGGTGCATCCGTTAGCATATGGACAGGGTTCTGTTTAGTGCCTCTGTAGCCGTATTTACCTTTAGTGCACATGCAGCAACGGGGTGCCTCGCGCTGTCCGTTCCAGGCATCCATTCGCTGCTCGTGTTGCTCTTGGGTGACGACTGTCTGTCTGTCTGTCTGTCTGTCTGTCTGTCTGTCAGTGAAAAAAAGACAATATAGTCTGTCTATCTGTCTGTGTGTCTGTCTGTCTGTCTATCTGTCTGTCTGTCTGTGTGTCTGTCTGTCTGTCTGTCTGTCTGTCTGTCTGTCTGTCTGTCTGTGTGTCTGTCTGTCTCTCTGTCTGTTTGTCTGTCTGTCTGTCTGTCTGTGTGTGTGTCTGTCTGTCTGTCTGTCTATCTGTTTGTTCGGAATTGTTCCTAGAGTTCATCGCTCCTCTAGCATGAATGGTCTAGCATAGAGTACAATAGTCTCAAATTCTTTCTAAATCAATCTAAATTATTAATTTCAGTCAGTTAATCTCAGTGGTAACAGTCTATATTTATGCAAGTTAATCCAACTTCGGGAATATTTTATTATAAAGCTATAAGAAATATAAATAATTTATATAGTTTTCTTATTGATTTTGATTCATTGATTGATATGTTCCGCCCTAGGGCCTTCCCGCTATGTCTATCTGTCGCCAGAGCTAGCTCTTATTAATCTCTTGTACGTTTAGCTATCACATATTCTGTCATGTTTCATCCTTGAATCTTTCACTGCATTGTCTCTCTGTATTCTTTATCAACATCTTTTAAGTATGCATCACCAAGCATGTATAGTTAGCTAAAAATTAAAAAACTTGAGGCTTTTTAAAAAGCTTTGGCAGCGGCCGGGTTACTGGCTTTTATTTGCTTTGGCCAACTTAAAACAATCAATCAAAACTTAATTAACATTCAAAGTTATTATTCATTATATTAGAATTTATTTTTTTTGCCTAAGTTTGGGGCCAACTTCCGGCAATATAATTTAATATTATAAGTTGAATATACATATATGATTCGATAATATAAATTCAGTTATGCTTACCACTGCATGGCATGTAGTATAGTACTACTATAATTTGGAGGTGAAGGTGATTGCCATCTCTGGGACCACGTCTGCACGGTGAAGAAACTTGAAGTGACGTAGTGTGTTGTCATATACATGAGAATGAACTCTGAGTCTAGCTCTGAGTCATATGCTCATACTGTCACATCGACAGTCACGATTATGCCCATTTCAAATTATTTCGAAGTGAGCGTTTTGGCTAGCGTTCCGGCTTAGTGTAATTAGAGTAAAAATTAATATAGATATCCTGAAATATATGTACGTATACTAGTAGGGTTGGTAAATGCCGTCAGTGCCGAATGTTGACATTTGCAACACCTCTAGTGCCGATATCGGCATTTGAAACGGCATTTTATAGCCAAAGTGGCATTTAATGTGCAGTATATAGATATTAATAGATTAAACGCGCAAAACGCACGCGCAAAAAGCGTTAATTTTTTTATGCGTGTGCGTTTTTGCATGCATGCAGTTAATTAGTATCTAGATTGGTATTAAATTTACATGCATGCATGTACATGAATTAATTTTTCAATGCGGCCCAATCGATCGAGATGTCTCTCTCATATACTGTATGTGTGTATCAATATACAAAAATTGATCGAAGAATTCCTCGTGGGCTTTTAATTGATCCATTTTCATCCTTTATCGTGCAATCCGTCCATCGTATACTTAATCTATTCATCCCTTTTTTTTCCAGTGACATAGAAAACTAGACAGAAAAAGAATAGAAAGTGTTAATGAAAATCCCAGCAGAGCAGCTTGATCAACTGTTTGCCCTGGCATAGTCGGGAAATGCTTAGTCCTTCAACAGCATAGAGAACGAGTGGTTCCAAACAGGTGTCGCCTCTCTAGCGATTGCCTCCCCAAAGTTGTTAAAGAAATCAAATAGGTATTGTCGCGGCTTTTTGATTGTCAGTTGGTGACCAGATTTGATTTGATTTGATTTGAGCTTCATACAAGCTCAAATCTGACCAGATTTGAGGTAGATTTGAGGTTGAAGTCAAATCAAATCAAATCTGGTCACTATCGTCAGTTCATCTAGTTTGGCAACTTTGATATACTTTTGTCAAAGATTGACACTGTTGGTCTAGGCAAAATTAGGCAAACTATGAAATGTCGGCACTGTATTGAAACATAAATGTCGTTGTCGATCAGTGCCATTTATACGTTTAGTGTTGATAACAACATTTATCACCGACGGCATTTACTAACTCTACATACTAGCAGACACTGGAAATCAAAGAGGCATTAAAAGACTAGTTAAAAGATTTCGGGTCCCTTAATTGCCAGTGCAATAATATCTAGGCCCGGATGATATCTTTAATAAAATCTTTTAGAAAAAGTTAGAGTAATTTTCTGATTTTTTTTAATACAGTGTAAAGCTCTAGCTAGTGTAGAGTCTATAGGAAATTAAATATATGAATTAAATTATTTGTTCAACTTACATATATAATAATGCTTTTAAAACTAGTTTTACTAGTAATTTTTAAACTAGTTACTAGTTTACTTAAGTTTAGTTTATATAAAGAACCGAGCTGCCTTATACGTGCGTTGCCGCCGAATGGTAGAGCGGCTAGACGCCTATTCATTACGCCGATGGCGATCGATGATGGCTTATAATGATAATGATCAATCAATCAATCAATCAATGATGATAGTTTATGTTATTAAATGGTTATCGATCAATATAAGCTTGCCAAGTTAACTTGGAAGTAAACCTACCACCTTGGCGCCTTATGCATGTATGACTACCTACTAGAACAAATAATTAAGAATGCATGATTAAGAAGTGATCTTGGAAATCACATAGCTAAACATTGTAAACAAATTTAAAATCACAATCAGGCTAGCTTCGAATAATATGTAACACACTTAGAATGATTTATAAACTTACGTGGAAATGCTGGTAGATGCACACACAACACATATATATGAAACTTCAACTCCAAAAGACGGCTCCTATTCCCGTTTCCCCTCAAAACTTTGCCGTGCAGCTTCCTCGAAGAGCTCCCGGCTCCTCTCCTTCTCCTTCTCAGCAGCCGTCATGCCCTCTGTGGCCTTCTCTTGACGCTGAGCTTCCGTCTGAGAGGACGAAGAAGGAGAAGGGGAAGCAGAAAAACCAAATTGGAATGGGGCATCTCCATTGGACGACTTCATCTTTTGCGCCTCTCTCTCTTGGCGGAGACCCTCCTGCATCCACAAACGCACACCCATACGCACAAATATCCGTGCAGGCCTATAATCCAATCCATAAATGCATACACGTGTACACCTATCCATCAATTCACCGGAGCCATGCACACCAGAAAATGAGATTGACAGCCGGAATAACACCTCGACCTTCACAAACTAGTTGTTCTTTTCAACTCCATCGATGTCTTTCGCACCATGCAACCTTTCTTTCTATTTCTTTTTATTCTCCGCGCACTTGTTTCTTCGTTTACATCCTTCTAGTTGTCCTACCTCTCTCACCCTACTTTGTATCCGCATGCCTTTCGATCAGCGTGAGTGAACTGATTGCACCAGTCGTCCTGCTGAGCTCTCCGGCTCCTTTACTTCTCCTTCGGTCTTTGTTTCTCGCACGGAACTCGATTATGAATGAGTGCGTGCCGCATACAAGAGTAATATCTTGTCTTCTCGAGCGGAGCAAAACACTGGTAGAAAATGAGAAAGGATTTCAAGCAAGAAACAAAGAACATGGAAAAAGCCAACTCGCACCTGCATCAGAAACTCCAGCTCCGGTGAGCTTTCAAACACGGTGCCACTGGTTGGAGGTCCGAAAGTGTCCCAAGGAGAGTCGATAAAAAAGAGCACACGGCGTCTGTCCCTCAAAACGGGGACCTTCTGCCACCGGGTGGCGATGCGGACAGAGTCCAATCTCTCCCTATTGGCCCCGAAATCCTACAGAGAGACATGCAGTGTATTTTTTGCCAATGGGTAGGTAGTCCCACACACAAATACACAGAAGGAGTCGATAACACGAGACAGATGCATGAACTTTCTGTCTCTTTTTCTGCGCTTCTTTCCTTCCTTCGCTTTTCCGTTCTCTTTTTTTGCCTCTTCTTTCAGTCGTTTGTTCTCTCTCTCTCTCTCTCTCTCTCTCTCTCTTTCTCTCTCTCTCTCTCTCACACACACACACACACACACAAAATAACTCACACGTGAAGCGGCAATTGAAGACACGCAGCCAGACGGAAAAGGACATACTCACAAGTAGACACGTGAACGTAAAAATGCACACACGCAGACACAGAGACAAAGGACGACACAGTCAGACAGCCACGCACTTCCCTGCCGACTTACCGGGACCCCCCCTCTCCTCTGCCCCCGAAATTGGACGATCGTGTCCGAGGGGGTGAAGAAAAACTCCCAGTCGTCAGTCACGGGGAAGAGGCCGAAGAGTCGGCTTTGGACTTCAAACCTCAGATATCTGCGTGGTTGCATGAAGAGAAATATGATAGAAAGGGCGGAGCTTTCTTTTTTTTCTTTTTCTCAAGGGGGGTGAGCCAGAGAGGGGGGGATGGATGGAAAGAGAGAATGTGGGGTCAGTAGTGGTAGGAGATGATGGATGTCCCCAGAAAGATGCTTTAGTGACAAAAAGGGGCGATGAAACCAGCGAAGAAGCGAGAAAGGAAGAGTAAAACGAGAGAGAAGGGGAACGCCAAGAGCACCAAACACACACACACACACAGACACACAAAGAAGAAGAGATGTCGGGAGCGAGAGATAAGCAGGCTCAACGAAACTGAGAGAAAAAGCATGAAAAACATGCAGAGCGAAGAAGCACGCGAACCGTTCCTCAGACTCATCCCCTTTCTGCACCGTCACCTCCCGCACAGAGTCGACAACCTTCTTTGTTTGGCCCACAGCTTGCCCCCTCACACGCCCGACCCCACTCCCCTCCATTTCGCGCGGCGGTTCTGCCAGAGATGCGACGACCGATTTGAGAATCTTTCGGGCAGACTCCAGAGAAGTCGAACCGAAGTCCCAAGGAGCATCAAACACGTCTGGGTGGTCGTCCTGCGACGTTCATTCAATCAAGTGAAAAAGCAAGCACGCACGCACATGCACACCTTCAGGACTTGCAAATAAAGGAAAGACGAACACATAAAACCATCACTTGACATAAAAAATTCATACAGCAACGCAAACACCAACCTGTGAAGCAACACAGGAGCGCTGCAGAAGGCCTTTCCCAACAGGACAAGGGGCAAGGAGGTCGTTGCGTACACCCAGACATTCAGGTGACCCTGCAGGCAGGCAGGCAGGGAGGCAGACGGGCAAGCAGGGCTGAATATGTGCATGGGGAGGATTGTCAAATTCTGTCGGCTTCGTCTCAAAATGTTTTTCTAACCTCTCCCCTTTCAGTCTTCCCCCGCCTCAATGACAACTGGATTAAGTTTGTGGGACACTTGCAATGTCAGAGTGCAACATATCTCCGTGTTCGTCTCTATGTGGAGAGCATCATTAGACGGATATGGCATGAAAGAGCACACGGATTCATGAGACACAAACACTTGCATTGAGACTTGATCTTTTCCTTTCACCAACTGCTCAGCCCCATCCACACATGCAGCCCCTGTCAAACGATCTTTTCTGGTGATTAGTATACCAGCACGCTATCTGTGTCCCTCCTGAATTGCTTCTTTGAACATGAAGATTGTCTGTGCATACATCGATCAATTCCCAGTCAACCCAAACTGACACTCTCCATAAAGTTCACGCTCGAAATCTGTGCACGTCGTCGCGCTCTGATTCAGCTTCTCCCTCTCTTTCACTCTCTGTACGACAACTGCCCTTCCCACAGGCTCCTTGGACTTCGGCTGCGCCGTCTCCTTTCCTTTTCGCAGAACCTTCCCGAAACCCGAGGCACCTTCGCCCGCCCCCCCCGGTCTGCCGGCAATTATAAAACTTGATGAAGGTGAGAATTTTGACGCGTATTCAGCCGCCCGGGTGGGGAATAGTGATGCTGTGCGATCTATTGAGGGGATAGAGAGCGACAAGAGGGGTACAGGGGAAGCGGCCCAGGCCTCGGTGCCGTCTCCCGCTCTGGAGACGGAGACGGAGACGGGAAGTGAGTCGAGTTGCGTCGTCGTTCTTCTTGGCCGTCTCCGTGTGGGTCGGGGGGCGTCTCTGAGGCCGTTGCTCCCATCTTCTGGGGGGCTTTTGTATGGAAATGTGAAGGAGAAGGGGGGGAGGGGGGGCGAAGAGAGACGAGGAAGGGCGAGAAGTGAGGGAAGGAAGGCGCCAACCAGGACGAGACACGCCCGTCTACATGGCCGTCTCCGCATGGCAAGCAATACAGAGAAGATGTCTCAGCGAACAGATTCGCTGCGTACTTCCAATGAATGCCTGAGTTACACAGAGAGAAGGGACAACTCACCGAAAAGGTGAGGCCCGACTCAAAGTGGAGAGCTAGCCAAGAGAGATATATATTCCGTACAGTCTGAGTAATACAACACGCGTGCATGCACCAACAAATTGGACAGAAGGGAGGTCACTGATTTTCACCGAGAAAGCACTTGATGGTGCAAGGAAGGCCACTTCTCCAGAAAATTCGTTATCCAAATGATTACAACTGGAGGTCTGACTTGCAGACTCGCCTTCTGAGCGGCCTTTAATACAATTGAATCTCACAATGAGTCAGAGTCATGCATGCAGTCGAAGCTTCTGCATGAAATCAGCGCGGCGGCGCCATGGCGGCGCCCGCGTGTTTTGCTGCGTGCGCAATTAACAATTAAACACTAGCTGGCCTGTCAAAAAAGTGAGCCGCGGTTATGCAAGATCACCTGGTCCGTCAAATATCGTTGGTCGTCAAAATATAGTTGGCCCGTCAAAAAAGTGAGCCGGTGAAGATCACCATGCCTGTCGAATATCCCTGTATGGCCTGTCAAAATCGCAGGCCCGTCTGGGTTGTGGGACCCTCGATCATCATATTGTCTGGCCTGTAAAATATTTATGGCCTGTCAAAAAGCCCCGGCGGCCCGTCAAATATTCCCAGCCAGATATAATTTTAAAGTCGCGGCACGGCGTGCATCAGGCCTGTCTTAGCCTATCTGGCCTGGCCATCAAATGTTCCCAGCCGGATAAATTCAGAGTTGCGGCACGGCGTGCGTCAGAATCATGTGGCATGCCGTATGCATCAATTCCCGTACGAACTCCGTATGAGCAGCTATATGGAGAGCATGTTTTGCGAAAGATGGTGAAGGATCAATGGAGGTAAGTGCCCCCCTAGTGGATTTGCGGGATTCCCTGGCCCACAGTAAGTATAGTAGACGTATGTCATGCAATTTACGAGATCAACCCCATATACATTCGTACCACCGCTACCGCACATGCATCAATATTATGACACTAAAAAAAAAATATATCAATGATAGTATAAAGAGAAGTTAGGCACGTTTTAAACTTTTGTGAACTCTATTACACAACTTAATTCAACCTTTTTGCTTCTTCATATGTAATCTCTAATTATCTCTTGCCTTTTTTTGTAGCTGAGTGTAGCCCATATGCCTTATTTGTGTTTCAGTCAATGAACCAATCAATCAAATTATATATCCTAGTATACGTCAATATACTTGAATATAGTTGGTAATATATATGTACATTTATGTTAATTAATTAAAAGAATTAAAAACAAAGCATAGGTCATTGCCGTGTAAAGCAAATTTTAGCAAAGTATAGACAAGGACGGAGCTGGGGCTATGAAGTAGCTTGGCATGGGTAGCAGACTACGTCTCATGAATCAGCATCATTCATGCGCAAACATGCTGCTCCGGAAGTAGAAAAGTTTGAAAAGAAGCATCCTGGTTTGAATTAAGTATAAATTAAAGTGAACTGCTGGTATAAAGAACCGAACTGACTCGATCGTGCGTTGCCGCCGAACGCTAGACGCCTATTTATAGGCCGATGGCGATGGCGTATGATGATGATGATGATGAGGTCATTGATGATGATGATAGAAGACTTAACCCCTAGCCTCTGTTGGGCTCGGGTGGTTATATATAGGCCTATCGAATTCAAAGAAAAATCACTATAAATAGAGTTTAAATTGTTAAGAAGAATGAAGAATAACAACCATGGGTGACAATAGGTAAAGAATAGATGGAAAGAAGTCCACCAGAAGGTAAGACAGGCTTGATGGACAGAGAAGCGAGCCAAAAACTTGCAATGCAGGAGTCGCAGCAGGACCTGCATGGCGAACTTAATACGGAAGGCAGCCAGTGAGCAAAACGTGCAGAACAAGATGCAGCATTATAGCCGTAGCACAGTCCGGCACTGCTAGGTTGAGACTGCTGAGAGACAAAAACAAAAGGAGGGTCAATATGACATCTCGAGGGTAGGGAAAGACCGCATTGCAAGGTCAAAAAGCAGGGGAAAAAGAGTGGAAGTTTGAAAAGGGGGGAAAGGAAGCATCGTTGCGTTCCGCGTGCAGCTGGCGACATTCGATGAATTCTCCAAGCCGTTCATGCATATGTCAACCGGCTGGATTGACATTTGAACCCCAAGCACAGTTGGCACAGTATTGCCATTCCGCGCATGGAGTTAGAAAAGCAGACACCGCAGAGGATTTAAGCAAACGTCTTACGAGGGTGGTGCAACTTTGCTTGGACCACAGAGAATGTGCATGCGTACAGTCAATCAATCAATCTGATGTTCTATTACTTATCGTGACTCGATTTATGTCGGCGACGAGATTTGGTTGAGTGTAAACACCCCGACAACTGGTTGGTGGTCGCTTGCTCCTTCCTCGTACCCCCTTACCACACGGCACTCATCGCAGCTTAGTTGGAGTGGACTGTAAAAGATGTGGTCCAACCGGAACGTTCGGTGCCAGGTGAAGAGGCCCCAGAGCAATGGCACATCGACGCTCATTGTCTCCTTCTGCGGATCGTGCTCTGCGAGTCCGTTGCGGAGACCGTATTTCGACTGCAGTAGCGCAAGCGCCTTGTAGCCTTCGCACTCGTTGAAATCTCCACACACGAGTGCGGGTCTTCCCATGTCTGTCGATTCTGTGCCCTGTGTCTCGTCAACGTTCCAATTTTGAAGAGTGTACTCCAATTCGTCCGCCCGGGTCTGACTGGTTGCGGCCATCCATCCCTTTGGCGGTCGCAAGTGCACGCAAACAATTCGGATCTGCGTATCTGAAGTCGAATGGGGTAGACTGTTCTGTTTTTCAGAAGACACGACAGGTGGAGGGGCTGTCCGGGTAAGCAAGACCGTCAGTTGTTCAAACCAGCTTCCCTCCACGTGTCTTCTCGTGTTCACCATTCTGTGGTCTGTAATTTGCCAACCATTTTCCTTCTTGAGCAGAAAAGCTTGCCCCCCTGCAGCACCCCTGTGATGCCACACACCTTGGTAGGAGCCAGACAGGAAATCGTCTCCTGACCATAGGGCTTCCCAGCCCTCGTTTGTCTCTTGAAGGGCAATCGCGTCGGGGAGAACTTCCTTCAAGGCCTGTAACACTTTGCAGGCCGAAGACCTTGCTTTCAGTTGTCCATTTCGGATCTTACAAATCGAAAAATTGACATTGTAAGTCAGCAAACTGAAGGATTTGCTGCTGAAATCTCCCTGCTGTTGGCCTCCTTGCGACATTTTGCCTGAGATGGGAGTACAGTTGAGTGCGGCAATTCAAACAACACTCTCTCGTCTTTACCTCTGACAGACTGTCTTCAGCACTGCAAGTGGGGAGCTTCGTCATGCAGAGAAACGACCCCGGGCTGGTCTCTGATGACACGCATGATCCATCATGGGGAATGCTCCAGTACATATCGATGCAAATATATAGTTACAGCAAAGTTGGACCACGCTGTCACCACAGTACGTGTTGCACATTGAATTGCGAACCGTTGTGTTCACAGCGACTATTGCATCAACTGCATGTTGCATATGCACAATGCAGGATGCCACTTCCACAGGCTCCAGTGGCATGCCGGGGCCCAGCAAAAAATCGTCTCGACCAAAGCCTCTTAGTATTAATCCTCAGGGCCGTCTTGCAAAAAGACTGTCTGGAGTCTGGACGATGAAAGTGGAAAGACTATCATGCAAACAGACAGAAAGATAGAAGTGGCGAGTTCGCCATTCAATTAAGCACGAAAGATGAAAGTGAAGAGAAGTTTAATGTTTGCGTATTTATCTTCATATATAGGAGTTTTGGTTTGTTCTTATACTATTCCATAACCATTCATAACTATTCAAACCATTTTAAGTTCTATCATTAGGGGGGACTTCCAAGTCCGGGGGGCCTACGCTCCACAAAGGCTGGCAATTTTCGATACCAGGGTGATAAACCCACACGCCGCCTCGAGGGAGAAGGTGACCTGGACTTAAGCCCTCAAAGCAGCAGCAGAAGAAAAGAAGAGGAAACATGGGCAGGCAAGCGCGGACAGAGGATGCGACTTCACTCCACTCGTGAGTGCGGTCGACGGGACGATAGAGGAGGAGGCACAGATGTTTTTGAAGAGGGTGGTAGAGCGATTGAGTGAGAAATGAGGGCAACACGTGAGTAAGACGTATGGCCGGATCCGAGCCCAACTGCAGATTGCCCAACTGAAAGCGGCAAGCGTATGCATTCAGAGGATCAGAGGAGTGCAGGGGGAGGGCTGGGAGGAAGCAGGAGTAGGCAGTGCACTGGTCATGACTAAGGGGTAGGAAGTATTTAGCAAATGCCGAAGAAGGCATTCAGATGGAGGAGCGTCAAGTATGAGGTCGCATGAGAGAGAGAGCTAGCAGCGAGAGCAGTAACCAGGAGAGAAGGAAGAGATGAAAGACGTATAGACCAAACGTTAAGAACAAATTTTAAGTCAATGCCCCCCCCCTTTTTATCTATTTTTGTCAAAAGTATTCAAAATTTGGTAAATTACTCATAGTGGTATATAAATTATAACTGAAATTACGTAAGTTTACATATTTTTTTTTCTTTTGTTTCTATCTCTAATTTTATATGTCCTGCTGCAAATAAGGCTTTGAATAAACGTAAGTCTTTTCGGTTTTCCTACTAAATCTCTCCCCAACAAGAATTTTACAGAAACGTAAACTCACAATATATTGCTATGGTGAATATGTTGAAAATTCTGCTAGAAATTCCTTGTGAGGAAGTCTTTCTTATTTTTTGTTCAAATGTTGTAAACTCCATCCTCCATCCTCCTCCAAATGATTCTGCTTTAAATTTTATATTTTAGGAAGGAAAACATTCTCTGTGGTCCAGGAAAAGCCAGCATCCAAGCATATGAAAACAGAAAAGAAAACCAGAGAAATGAAACTGGAACAGACATCAGCTTTTATACGGAATTATCAACCATACGAGATTTAGAGCATATTGTTTATTCCAATGAGGGGTCATACACGCAGACAGACAAGAAAGATGAAGACTGAAAGGTTGTTATATGACGAGACAAGGAAGATGA
The DNA here is from genome assembly GCA_018398765.1 of Chromera velia. NCBI lineage: Eukaryota > Chromeraceae > Chromera > Chromera velia. The sequence goes on along the minus strand of JAHBMJ010000104.1, from coordinate 36,631 downwards.
AAGTGAAGCGGACTTTCTGTAAGCAGACGGGCTAGCAGATAGGATAAAACTGGAGAGGCCCTTAACACGCAGGCAGAAAAGATAGAAGCTAGCGGAAAGTAGTCATGCAAGCCGGCAAGATAGACAAAAGTGGAGAGTCATCATGTTCGATAGCGCATGACAGAAGCTAGGACAGAAGAAAGTAGAGACCCACCAAGCAAGCAAAAAAGAAAGATGGAAATATGAAAGTGGAGAGGCCGTCGTACAAGAAGAAAGAAATAAAGATGGAAGTGGAGAGGCCGTTCATACAAACAGACAGAGAGACGGAAGTGGAGAGGCCGTCATACAAACAGATAGAAAGATGAAAGTGGAGAGGCTGTCGTGCAAGAAGACAGAACGATTAAAGTAGAGAGGCTGTCATGCAAACAGACAGAAAGATGAAAGTGGAGAGGCCGTCGTGCAAACAGACAGAAAGATGGAAGTGGAGAGGCCGTCATGCAAACAGATAAAAAGATGGAAGTGGAGAGGCCGTCATGCAAACAGACAGAAAGATGGAAGTGGAGAGGCTGTCATGCAAACAGATAGAAAGATGAAAGTGGAGAGGCCGTCGTGCAAACAGACAGAAAGAAAGATGAAAGTGGAGAGGCGCCATGCAAACAGACAGAAAGATGAAAGTGGAGAGGCGCCATGCAAACAGACAGAAAGATGGAAGCGGAGAGGCTGTCATGGAAACAGACAGAAAGATGGAGGTGGAGAGGCCGTCGTGCAAGAAGAAAGAAACAAAGATGGAAGTGGAGAGGCCGTTCATACAAACAGACAGAGAGACGGAAGTGGAGAGGCCGTCATGCAAACAGATAGAAAGATGAAAGTGGAGAGGCCGTCGTGCAAGAAGACAGAACGATTAAAGTAGAGAGGCTGTCATGCAAACAGACAGAAAGATGAAAGTGGAGAGGCCATCGTGCAAACAGACAGAAAGATGGAAGTGGAGAGGCTGTCATGCAAACAGACAGAAAGATGAAAGTGGAGAGGCCGTCGTGCAAACAGACAGAAAGATGAAAGTGGAGAGGCCGTCATGCAAACAGACAAAAAGATGGAAGTGGAGAGGCCGTCATGCAAACAGACAGAAAGATAGAAGTGGAGAGGCTGTCATGCAAACAGATAGAAAGATGGAAGTGGAGAGGCCGTCATTCAAGCAGGAAAGGTGAAAGTGGAGAGAAGTTCAACGTCTGCGTGTTTATCTTCATATAGGACTTCTGGCCTGAAGATTTGATCCTCTCACCACGTGTCCAGACAGAAGCTTGATTGAACTGTGTATGCAGAGTTCGTAACAAGGTCAGTCAAAAAGCTGCTGCTTAGCTGTACGCACAGACGCAGGATTGACTGCAAATTTGGACCTACTGGTGGGCCTGTTACCTCCATCCTCCAGATGTACAGGAGAATATGCAGCTATGTCTGTCCCATACCAGTTCTTTTTTGCCATCGAAGATCCTATAGCTTAATTAATTGAATGCATTGGCGTGGCCGAGATCGATTTTGTGCCATGCACTGGCGTCCCGCACATATTGCTTGAGGGGCACGTTTCTCTCTGCATGTTCTGCGGAGGGATGGATTGTTTTCTCGCGACCGTTCGCACGGAGCCCGCCATGCGTGACGGATGGGTGTCGCGATCAGGCTTCACTCGCGCGCGTTACCCGTTGACCCAGGTCGTGGGGGTATACAGAACTAGACAAGAACCGAGGCCCTGGGCCCCGGCAATAACTGTTGCATGAGTTACGTGTTGCACATGCACGCATGCAGTCACTGTTGCACGACTTGTCACGTACTGCATGCATGTGCGTGCTGAAGCACGCATGATATATAAGGAGTCAATGACATCAAAGTCAACAACGAACCGCCAGCATGCAGCAGACTATATTATATATTAATACATATCTGTGTCTTTGTTGAGAGTGCATCTGTGCATGCATGGCTATTGCCTTTTACCAGATCGGTGACGTGTTGCCAACGAGTCGACGAAAGACAGCTTTCTGAAACACCGAGTCCTCCTCGAGCTGTTGTTGTGACCGTCGTGCAGTAATGCGTTGACTGTTGTTTCGATCTGCATATACAGGCACTTTGAGGTGCGCCCTCCCCAATTGCTCGCCCTCCGCAACCGTTGTCGCACTGAACACGCCCAACTCTAAGGCTTTTGCTAGATTCGTCTGCAGGTCTGGCCGAATGGAAGAAGCAGACAACAGATCTGACCGCATTCAGGAAGTGGAAGGCCAGAACACGGCTTCCTGCCTGTTTCCCGACTTCGTTTTGGAGGGGAAAGAGTTCGAAGGGCTCCGAAACGCCGCCGCCAGAATTGTTGAGCTGAAGACACAAGTAAACAAACTGCTCCCAACCGCACCGAGAGTCCCCAATGGCCTCCTGGCCGAACTGTCTAACCACGACTTTCAAGAGCTTTTGTGCAAAGCCGCCGCCTTTCTTGATCTGCTCTGTCCGCTTGCAACTTCCCTCGACACTGCCCGCAGTCGCCTCAAAGTCGAGCTGAGAGAAGCTCAACAGCGCTTGCAAATGCACAGCTGCCCTCAGACCTCTGGTTCTCACACAAAGACATCAAGCCCAGAGTGGATGGGCTCCTTTATTGTCCTGCAGCTTCTGATGGTCAAAAACTTTTTTTATTCGGTCATGTGGTTCTTTGGTCTACAGACTCAAGACTTTGACCAGACGAAAGAGGTGTTTGACGACTACAGGAGGGTAAGGAAATCCAAATGCTCCTGCTGTGAGAGGAAGCAGGAGTCGAGTCAGTTGTTCTCGGCAAATTTGAGAGCCCTGAACAGCTGTGGTGCGAAGATTCTGGGCTACCTGCTGTCAAGGTGGCCGCGCTTGAACGAAAAGTTGTGGCAGTCCAAGCCATTCTTTTGGAGCCTGAAAAAGAACATCCTGCAGACGATTCGAGACCCCAATGAAACATCTGGACTTGAGAGCGCACTGAAGTTTTTACATTTCCTTACAGAACAAAAGTCGCACCACAGAGAGGCCGTGGAAGCTCTTAGTGCATGTGCAGCACCGGGAGCCTCCAAGGCAGAGAAAGAGGGGATGGATCTCTCTCTCCTCTTCCGGGGATGCTTCCGGCTTGCTGTGGGAATTGCCGAGAAAGAAAAAAGAGTTCGAGTGAGACCACCCAACCCGAAAGAACACTCCCACCGCATTATCACAGCATGGGACAACGCTGTTGGCATTTTGCGCAGCATTAGTACGCTTCAAGATCAGCGCAAGGCAGAAAAGGAAGCCTTTGCCTCCCCACATGCAACCACCGACGCGATGACCCTCTATGCCCACGCTCTGAGGGCCTATTCCGAAAAGGCCGAAACCTGTGTCACAGAGATGAGTCAGATGTCCTTCAGAGCGAAGGCGATTGAGGTGTGTTTCCAGAATCCAAAAATCGCAAAACAAGTAGAGAAAGAAAAGACAAAGGAGATTCTGCAGACCCTGCAAAGTCTTGTAGAGCTTCAAAAAAGCCTCAAACCGAATTCCCATGCAGGTACATACATTGCCCTCCTCATGTTACGATTGCAGGAAAGCCCGAATTTTTCTGCAGAATAGAAGAAAAAGTTTCATGAAGACACAAAGAACGATCGTCCGGCATTCCATCAGGCCTTCTCTGAATGGCTGTAGGCCAACCGAAAAGCGGACTCAGAACTGCCTGTAGATGCTCTGCAGAAATTCAATGTACCTCTTGGCTCCTTGCCAGAGTTTATCGAAGAGGAGAATGCAAAAGCAAGAGCGGTACTCGCAGAGGGAAGGGAGTCGGCAGGGGGGGAGTGTGAGGACAAAAAAAGAGCAGCAGCTCAAAAGTTTTTCGCATTGCAGACAGGTGAAGGCAGTGAGAGAGTTGCTGTGGGGAAAGGTTTGTGCGCTCAGACAGCGTCTAGTGAGAGGATGTCTGATTTAAAATCTGATGGAAGGACGGAGGGAGAATTGTTGATTCAAACACCCCTTTACATGCAGTTGAGGTCTCGGCAAGAGGTCAGAGCTGCCTTTACACCACCTTGCGACTTTTGTAGGAGGGAGAGTGTGAAGGCAAAGAATTGTTCTGGGTGCAAGCTTGCCACCTACTGCTCTCGAGAGTGCCAGAGGGCACACTGGAAAGGCAAAACAGCACCATCTGATACAACCAGTAAGAACCCTGAGTCTGACACATTGAGTGTTTTCAACACAACAGACACAATCACTGACAGACTCGAAAGCCGATTAACAAAACAACATACACTCACTGCTGACTGCTGGATCCCTCCCAAGCACTCCATCTGTTGCGCTCTCCTTCAAGAGCGCGTTCTCCCAATTCTCCTTTTAGAAACCCATACCATTCCTGACGTCTTCCCTTTCCCCCCGCTGCTGTCACCAAGCGCCCAGCTGAGCGATGAGACGGCAGAGACTAAGCAAGTCGCAGTCCATCATAGGCACAGTGCGCAAGACACCTCTGCACCAGTGGAGTCCCATAAAGATGAAGCTGCACCTTCTGTCAAGATGGCATCTACTAATTCCAGTCAGATGGAAGCCAGGTCACAGGCAAGTTCAGAAATCGCCACAACGGCTATAAGCCTGAATTGGCTCAAACCTACATAGTTTCATAAAACTCAAAAATGTTTGTATGTTGCATGAATTAATTTAGTTGAACCACATTGGTCACGTTCTAATAAAATATAACGAAAATGTTAAATTTTAAACATGTTTTATATATTTTAAAAAACTTTTTAGTAAATATATTCTTTAATTTATTAATTCGGTATCATATTTTGTTAGTTCAAAAACTTGATCATTTCCAGGATAATTCTAAAGTCATTTCGTTACATATCTTAAGTCTTTATTCATTATTATATTTTACTAAGTATTTTGGTATCATAACCATGACTATGCAACTTGAAGGTCACCAGTATGTTATCTTTTTTTTTTGTATATTGTATACGACTATTAAATAAAAACCAGTGCACATTCAAGATTGGGTCAGCAATAAAAACAAGACATTGGCACTTATGAAGCTTTATATTTTCATAAAAAGATAATAAAAGCCATAATGTTACAATACCCACCAGATAACTTGCTAGATTTTAGCGTCAGTGAACTGGTGTTAATATGTAAAACCTTCAAAGTTGTCACCAAAAAACAACTCGATCTATATTTAAAGTTTAACTTCGCAAGTCACGCTTCCTGGTATGATTCCGCCAGCTAGTTCATCGAGCTTGGGCACTTTCCTTTTCAAGGAGCAACACCGCCCATTTCTGTCTTCAACTTGTCCGCGAGAACGTCCATTCGGACAGTAAGAAAACTTTCCCCGCTATCGTCATCTTCTCTGATAACTGCACGCTCGGGCAACTCCTTGCGCTTGCTACCTATATATGAATGCCTCTCTACGGAAGGCTTCCCCTGCCTCGGTGTGGTCTGTGAGGAAACTTCATCAAGCGAAGGTCCTCTATTCTTTTCTTCCGGGTCAACCGAGTGTTTGTGTGATGCAGTGAGCTGAAGACTGGATGATTTGGGAGTGGAACTACTCGCACTCCTGTTCTCTTTCTTTTTAGAGTCCTCCTCGGGCACTCCATTGCACATCGGCCGCTTCCTCAAAGTAGTGGCGGGCTGCACATGAATGAGTACGCAGGAAGAGAGGCATTCAGATCTTGATGGTTGTTTGTGACTGTCTTTTTCTTCTGCTTTGTGACGAAGTCATGCGGTGTCTGCCGACGGCATGGCAGTTGTGGTTCGTGAAAACAATACAGCCTGGACAGAAGTAAGAAGAAAAAAGCAAAGAGTACTTTCAATCCTGGGAGAGAGTGACCTGTTCGAGCTCCTCTGTGTGATGTCTCATCTGCACAAACACACGCAGCCATACGCAAACACCCGCACATCCACGAAGGCATAACACATTACAGAGAAACTTTACGGAGAGGGCTCAAGAACAACAACAGCGAACAAGCTTGGGTTCCAGAATCTTGCTAACTATTGGAGACTAGGAGCGAGCCCTCGCTCACAACAGCACAGAACAAGAGGGGGGGAGTCCATTGGTGATCGATTGTGTCAACAAAGCTTGTGCAGATGCGGGCAACTTGAAGCACAGAACTGACCTCTTGTTCCTGCAAGCAAACGACACAGTCGCACGGAGAAGAGACAAAGAATGTGACAAAGAGGATACAAAAGCAAGCACAGAACAGAAAAAGAGAGAGGGGCCAAGAAAAAAAAAGACACAACGGTATGTAAAAAGGTAGAAAGAGAGCAAAGCAACGGTACGAATGGAATCCATTGCAACGAACGGAGATTCGGAGCAGTCAAAGAAATGCTTGGAAGAAAATGAATGGACTGACCAAAAGGGTCTGCAGAATTTTGTGGTTTCATCCAGAGACAAACACGATTGGAAACCACAGGGACAAATTGCGCATGCAGGGAGAACATTGTGTGCTCATGTTACCTTTTGCATTCATCTTTGGTCAGTCAGGACGTCACTTTGAACACACGACTACGAAATTGCGTCTCTCTCTGTTCTTTTTAGGAAGAGAAAAAACACAAACACCTCTCTATGAGGAAAGAGATGGCTTCGGAGCCGATCGGAATCAGCCAACTCCATCGTACATCATCACATCAATCCCAAACTTCAAAACATGTCTCCCTCCGGTGTTTTACGGCAACGGTATTTTATGGCAATATGGGGCGGTGGAGAATGACACGAGAGGCCGAACACATAAAGACAGGCAGACACACAGAGAGAGGGAGAGAGAGGGAGAGAGAGTGCTGGAGAAAATCAGGGGGGTGGCCCCAGGCACATGCGCCTGACTGAACCAAGATGACCAAGATTCAGGGCTCACCCTCACGTGCTGCACTCAGAACATACATGCAAAGGGAGCGCAGCAAGTCCATGAAAGGGCAAGTGAAGAGACAGACAGACAGACAGCTGGAACAGCAGACAGGGACGCGGCACGATGGGAGGAACAAATCCAAAATCAAGTCAGGTGCACACAAAGATGCAAAAACTGAGGCAGGAGAGGGGCATGATGAGGCAACAGGTCCTTCATTGCCTCTGATACGCGAATGGATTCTCTGGGAACCCTCACACCCCCTTCTGCCTGCCTGTCGCACAGCGTCTGGTTGGATCATTCAGTGCAGCGGTGCAGCTGACCTTCAATGATGCCTGCAGAAATAAGGGTGCAACATGACAGGAGGCACAAGGTCGTTGGGTCAGTAGAGTTCTTCACGGGAACTTTTCTTTCTTGCGGGAGGAACTTTAATCGTGCATCGGTGTCTATGACAGATGCCCCTGAGTCTTTTAGAGAGAGTCTGTACATCTACCAGAAAAACCTACTTGACCAACAACGAAGCTGCCTAAATGAGCGTTTTCCAGGAACGCTTTCTCCCCTTCCCCCTTTTTCCTTCAAACGGGAACCAAAGTAAGAAGTCAGTATTTCACACAGTGGTCTGAATGAGACGGAAGGACTGCGGAGACAATCTGGGCTGTGACTACACCTATTGAGCCAGCAAGACCAGAGTGCTGTGGTGGACCGCCGACTCACCTGAGACTGCAACGAAGATTACACACAGCAGAGAAAAAACACATGGTACACATTTCCGGAGCCCTTTTCTGTCCTTGCCGCTGATTCGTGTGCATTGACTCATCGATGTGCTGCGAACAGAAATCGGCTTCTTTGTTTCAACCGGCTGGGTTCTAGAAAAAGAGAGTACCGATAAATCTCCAAAAGTACTGTGAGATCCATGTTGAACGAGCCGAAACCTCCACTCAGGCAGACTGACCATTTCCTTTCGGGTCACCTGCAGCTTCCAATGCGGAAAGGAAGGGAGAGACATGAATCAATCATACGTTGCTGAATAGACAAACAGATAGACAGACAGCATAGAAGAAAGAAGTAGAGTGGGGAATGGAGAGAAAGGGCGTGCATTATGATGCAACGTGAAAAAGAAAAGAAATGAGACGGCAAAAAAGGGCACGAAAGATTGAGCGAAGCGTTCTTTCTGCCTTATCGTGCATGCACTCAGGTGGACGATCTGAAAACACGTGGAAAGTTTCCCCCACTTGAACAGACAAGATGAGAAGGAGGCTGACCCTCTTCATCATCTCCTGCAGTCAGAAAGAAGACAAAAAAGGAGATGGGGGAAAACAAGGTGAGACGCGTGAAGGGTCAACAACTCTGTCACGTCGATGCAAAGGGAAGCCTCCCTTCATTGGAATCCACTCGGTTAGCCCAGGGCCAAACGAGACAAGAAAATGAAAATTGGGTGCAGGAAATTCGAACAATCGCTTTGTGCAACAAACTGCCGAATACGCTTTCTCTCATAATGCCTTATGGGGCTTCCTCTTCCCTCCCTCCATGCGTCCCCGCCCCCCCTTCTTCCCCGAATATTCCCATCCATGCATTCACCCTGAATCCACGCAGGTCTTCACCCACTGACATTAAAGTTCCGCTCCTGCAGAAAGAAGAAGTCAATTAAGAGGGCAGGGTCGATTTGACAGCGAAAAGGTTAAGTGAAGGAGGATGAATGCAAAACAGAAAAGGTGCAAACAAGGACAGCATGAGAATCACTGTACTACAGAGATTTCTGAGCCCCTGGTCGAGCTTGCTTTCTTCTCTTCCTTTGATCATGAGAAACGAATCAACAAGAAGGGTCGCAAAACAACAATGTTCGCCTGCCCAAAGTCTCTACCACCTCCATCCTGAATGCAAGCAACTCAGCGCGAGAGGCTCATACGTGCCTATGAAATCACTCAACTTCAGGAAGAAACACATGGAGTTGAATGATCGCAGAATGAACGGGTGCTTCCAGACTGACACACAAAATGAATGGAAAGTCAATAAAGAAAGACCCAGATTTTTAATGAGTCAATGACTGACTGACTGACTGACTGACTGGTTTACTGGGTGGCTGACTGATTGACTGACTGACTGACTGGCTGACTGACTGACTGACATAATTTTTCTGCAGCCAAAAAGACCAAAAGCAGGAGGAGGGGCCGGCCACCGAATTTGAAACTGACGAATACAAAAAAAAGAGAGGGGTCAATCAATCGAGAAAATCAGGCGAGAGATACCGAGATTCAAAGAGTGCTTCGGAATGATGAAGGCAAAACACCCACAGCAGGAATGGAAATAGCAAACGTTGCGAAGAGAGTCAAAGAGAGGTCAAAGACGTTCACAGCTGGCAGTGCCGGCATAGAAATTCTCAGTGACAGTCTCACCCTCAAACAAAAAGGGGCTTCTCAAGACGTCCTCCACTCAGCAGCGGATGTGCAGAGAGAGGGAGAGAGAGAGAGAGAGAGAGAGAGAGAGAGAGAGAGAAGGGAGAGGGAGAGAGAGAGAGAAGGGAGAGGGAGAGAGAGAAGAGAGAGAGAGAAGAGAGAGAGAGAGAGAGAGAGAGAGAGAATACAGGACAACACCGAAATCGGCCGATCCATTCTTCCGAAATCACCGAGACAGAACCATGCTGACCAGGAGAAATTCAGCCTGCAAGTGATTGCACGGTGCGTCAAATCAAAGCACGAGAAGAACAGAAGAGAGGAGGAACAGAATGCCGCAATGGCGTCTTGAAGAGAGAGACACATGTTCGAAGGAAGATGTCAAAAAGACGGCCGAACAAAAGCAAGAGGCCCATAGTCTTGCACACACTCGCACCAACTTAGACAACCAACCCTACNGAGAGAGAGAGAGAAGGGAGAGGGAGAGAGAGAAGAGAGAGAGAGAAGAGAGAGAGAGAGAGAGAGAGAGAGAGAGAATACAGGACAACACCGAAATCGGCCGATCCATTCTTCCGAAATCACCGAGACAGAACCATGCTGACCAGGAGAAATTCAGCCTGCAAGTGATTGCACGGTGCGTCAAATCAAAGCACGAGAAGAACAGAAGAGAGGAGGAACAGAATGCCGCAATGGCGTCTTGAAGAGAGAGACACATGTTCGAAGGAAGATGTCAAAAAGACGGCCGAACAAAAGCAAGAGGCCCATAGTCTTGCACACACTCGCACCAACTTAGACAACCAACCCTACC
>JAHBMJ010000104.1:10322-26400 GCA_018398765.1 Chromera velia | reverse complement strand
CCCCCCCCCCCCCCACACACACATACACACACATCTTCTTGCCACCTTGGAACATCTGTCCACTGTTGTCTACTTATTGACACGTGGTACCGACTCAATTTGACCCTTCATGTAATCAAGCAGACATTTCTTCAGCCCTGCACACATGGTCACAGATTAGAGAGGCAGGCATGTCAGAGCAATAGCGCACTACTGATGAGACTTATTTGGGGCTCCCCGGAAGAATTCACAGAGACCGGTGACGAAAACCTTCCATTCAAATTAGAAGGATTGAAGTGGGCAAAGTCAAATCTATCGACGGAAAAAGGAATCAGAAAAAATCGGCAAAAAAAATGGAAACAGGTGGGCACACTTGCTTGGCCTTGATTTGCAGGCCCACCACATGAACGCTGCATAGAACGAGAGAACGCGAGAACCACTTTATGTTGTGGCGGTACAAAGAAACAGAGAGGTGAAAACAATTTGCAGCACAGGGCCTGCCGGCCGTTTGCCTACCTGCCTAACTGCGTGACTGACTGACTGACTGACTGACTGACTGACTGACTGACTGACTGACTGACTTACTGACTGACTGACCACCGTGATTATGCAGTCGGGTCTGTATGGGACCTTCAGAGAGTTGGCCTGCCATCACGAGGCAAAGGGAGGACGGAAGGTGAGTGCGTACACATCAATCAACCAATCAACCAATCAGGTTGTGAAACTACAGAAGGGCAAAAATGGAGCGAGAGGGCCACAGATTGAAGAGAGAAGACTCACACATTCCTCTTGCGGGGGAAAGACGGTAGGTTTCAACTACAACGGCACAGACAGCCCTTTGACTTCAGAAGTTAACAAGAATCCTGAGTGCACGACCCTCCAAAAAAGAAAAGAGAAACAAAGTGCATGAAATACAAACGGAACATTCCTTCCTGCCTGTCTGTCTCTCCGTCTGCCTCTCGTCTTCTTTTCGTAGCCAGAGAGTCCATGTAAATTCAGCTCATGATTTGAAAAGAATCTCAATACATGGCGACATCATCAGAATCAAAGTTCAATTTGTGGACTGACTGACCACCTCCTTCTGAGAGGAAATACAGCCAGCGAGTCCGTGCCAGTTCAGGAGTGAATGCGAAGAAGAGACAGCCCATCAATCCATGAGAACGCCACGGCAGAAAGTATTACTGTATGAATTCGAGTGGAGCAGTGGAAAGAGACTGCGAGCGACAAGTTCGTTTTACACTGTTGTGCAGTACGAAAAGGAGATCAATTTCAGTCAGAGACCCTAGAGGCTTTTGAAAGGGGAAATGGGAAAAGGCCTGCAGGGTAGTGGACCCCATGAGAAGAGCATTTAACGAATGATGCGCTTCCTTTACTGGCAGCATGTCAACCTGTCTGCCTGTCCGTTTGTCTCTGCACTATCTACTCACGTAGATCATCGTTGATGGGTCCTGCAAAGGAGGGCAGAAGTGTAAAGGGGACAGGAAGGGAGGAGGAGACGTACGAGAGATCGCCCAGTTTTTTCACGGGGGCATTTCACATCTTTCAGGTTGATTGCATGAGTCGATAGGCCGTAGAGACCCACTCGTGTCATGCTACCTGAAGCTTTATGAATATACCGAGAGAATGCCATTGCTACCTTAACAGATACATTTCGGCGGCGCACATAAAGTCGCAATCACAACTCTCGGGGGGGGAACACCAAAGTAACAATCACAACTTACACACATGCATGAATAAATGATGAAGCAACCACAGCGGCGAGCAAAAAAAGTAAATTCTTTGGTGAAAGAAATGAAAGCACTCTCTCGACGCACTTACTCTTGCCTGCACACACACACACACACACACACACACACACACACGCACACACAGAGAGAGAGAGAGGGAGGGAGGGAGAGAGAGAGAGAGAGAGAGAGAGAGAGAGAGAGAAAGAGGAGGTGGTTCAAACAATATGCAGTTGCGTGCAACGGAAGGTCTGACATGCGATAGTCGGAAGAACAGAAGAGGCCTCATGTGTGCCGGGGAACGCGCACAGTGGAGGAAAGGCACACAGTTGAGCGAGGCACTTTCCTCTCAGGATTATCATACATGTGTCCATTCAGGAAAAGAAAGAGACAAGAGACAACGTCATGTATGCGCCTCGAAGAAGAGAATGAAATTTGCGAAAATGACTCCTTTTTTCCGGCGCACTTGCAACACAACCCTCATTCTTTCCCTTTTCCATAGTCAAGAAAGGAAAAAACGAGATCGTGCGAAAAACCGTTTGGCAGATTGACGACCCCCCCCTTCCAACTTACACTGAAGTGCGTGTCCAGTGCCGACTGCATGTATGCATTTGGACGGACAGGAGAGAAAGGGAGAGGGAGTGAGCAAGTGGAACTGGAGATGGAAATTGGTGAGAGCAACAAAGCGATCAATAGTTTTTTTTCAAATCAACCCTGTCGACATGCCATTCAAATACCCTTTTTGTACGTGTGAACACTACGATTGTTTTACCTACTCTCTCTTTGCACGCAGAATGCCGTGTCGTCCAAGAGCACTTCGATCGAATCAGATCCAGAAAGCAGAACTTTGCATTCACAGCCCGCTGTAGGTTCGCCAGCTTTGACTTACCGGGGACTCGGCATCATATGTCTGCAACCAGCCACAAAAAAGAAAATCCATTAATCGACAAATAACGCTCACACCTGGCTCTTCTGGGAGGAAGTGCAGTGTTCAGAGAAACAAAAGCCGCTGAAACTAAATCAATTGCATTGCAGGGCTAGAAGAGGGACTCAACTCTGTTCTCGCATATAACTGCCATCGTCCTCAAATACCCCCTGCAGAATGTCATCATCAAGTCCATACTCGCTGAACAAATGCGAGAGAATGTACAATCAATATGACTCAAAAAAGGCGCCTCAACTGACATCTGAAACTGTCACCGACGAAGTAGATCTCTGCACGCGCACACGGGGAGAAACAATGAATACGATGAGAAGGCAAATGAATGAAGCAACCTATCAGTAATCGCACGTACAATATTAGGAGGCAGAAAAGAAAAGGAACCGGTCACAATTTATTTTTTGAGTCCAGAAGAAGAGGGACAAAAACGGTTCGGCCCGCAAAGAAGCGCTCGGCGGAGAATTGGTAGGTAGGAGCGTTCCAGTTTCTTTGGTGTTTGAAGTGACCACAGTGTCACCCTGTCCTTCTTCTGTCTTTTCTCTCTCCTAAGCAACGGAACTTCCTCATCCAATATGGGAAATGAATCGATGTTGTACGGGTCCAGCAGGAAGAGAGAGGGTAGAAACGACAGCTCAACAAGAGTTCAAGATCCGTTTCAATGAAGAAAAATTCCTGAATGATTCCAGGAAGCAATGCGACGACGCACCGGCAGTTCCTCTTCTTGCTCCCGAGCCGAGGCCTGCATGTAGTCAGTCAAGGTCATCCGTCACACAGTCAAGGAAGCAAGCAGTTGTTCAAAAAGCCGGGGCTAGCAATGCTTTCCAACCAGACAGAAAAGGTGCAGAGTTTAAGGTTGCAAACAGCAGAGACCATGACCATGCCACTCAGATCTTTCAAAAGAGAGAGACAACCACTCGGGATACATCCACGAACACACGGGAAAGGGGTAGGCTTTTTAAATTCTGTCAATGGACTCGAGGGTGAACTCTAGATGTCCTGAATGCCCTGACTGGACGGCAGTTGACGACAACGAATCAACTTTCCAGCGTGTCCAGTCACAGACCTCTCTCATCTCAGTCGCCTGCATGGGGAAATTAAGGGGAGCATCTCATGAACGAAACGGCAAGGATGCATGTTTGGTTTGTTGCCATTGAAAGAGAAGAGACGCCCCCTTCTGTGTGATCTGTGTTTGCCTTAACAGCAACGCCGGCCTTGAAAGAATCGGAATCAGAGGAAAGCATCCATGATGCAATGTACCTGGAAGAAGATTTGACGGAAAGAAGCGTAGTCAGGAGGGGCACGGCAGCTGTTGAGGCAAAAGGAAGTAACGAAAAACTCACCACTTTGCGTTGTTGGTCTCTCTCTCCAGCGACCCCCTGCATGCGGTGGCGCATTCATTTGGTACTTTGAACAAACTCACAGAGAGGAAATCAAAAACATCTTGCTCATCAGTCAGATATGCAAAGCGAGTCAGACAGGTACGTCCGTGGTCGTCTATCTAGCGCTCTCTCTCTCTCTCTCTCTCTCTCTCTCTCTCTGTGTGTGTGTGTGTGTGTGCGTGTGTGTGTGTACAACCTCCCTTCTACCCCTTTGCTCTTTGCTCTCGACCTTGTCTGTTTTTGTTCTCTGATCCGTCTATTCATGAGCTCTGAAAGCTTGTCCCGTCTATTGTCAGTCGTTTGCTGACTTTAAGCGTCCAAATTCATTGCCGTTTAGAGTTTCTGTGTTTGATTGCATGCAGTTGTAAGGGGAGGAGAGCATATGAAAAAGGCGCGGTACTCGACAAACCTTCCCATTGTCGCTCCATCCTGCAACACAATTAAGGAAAAGAATGCAAAAAGCAGAAATTCCGTGCAGGGTCAAAATGAAGTCCAAAAAAAGCAGGATGCCATTTCCAATGTTCAACACAGACATGCAATCTGTAAGCAAACCGTATTTCCCTGTGAAGCATGTCGCAGCAAGTTGGGTTTGAGAGAAAGAGACGCAGGCGCGGTGCAAAACAGCTAAAAAGGACAGTGCACTGAACAGACAATCATACAAATTAATATCAATGCGAGAGGATTCTTCTCCCGTCCTCCGAAGTCTAAGCACATTCGTGCATGTAGACAACACACTCATTGAACCCCGCCGACTTACTGGTGGAACATGTTCTCTTGTCAGACATCCAGTTCGTCTCCGCGTCTTTGCACACGCACTCGAAAGAGCCTGGCTGTTCTCCCTGCATGCACTTTGCCTTTCCTGAACTTCGCTTCTTGATTTGCATCGCGTGCACATTTGTTTGAGACCCTCCGGAAAACTGCACTATCGACTTTGTCTTTGTCTTCATTTGTCTTTCCTTCTGTGTTTGTTGGAGAAAACTCACGTCACCTTCACCCACTCCTGCGAGCTCCCCTGCGATTTCTCTCCGACCTTTTCTCTCCGCCTTCTTAGTTCTGTGTCTGATTGTGGACTTCCCTCTCTCGTTGCCATGCCACCTTCGCGATCTTCTGAAGACGTCCTCTGCAAAAGCCTTCAGGGGACTCAGGCCTTTCCTAGACCTTCTCAGCGTTCCTGTTCTTCTGCCGTCTCCTTCTGACGAGACATCAGTTTCCCCTTCCTCCTCCTCCATGACCCCCGATTGGTCTACCTGAAGCGCTGTCAAAGGGTCTGCAGAGGCATCCGCTGAGATCTCTCTAGCGGACCTCTGTGTGTCCCTCTCCTTCTCTCTCTTTGCGGCCTCCAGGGCGTCTGTCTGCTCTTGAAGAGCGTGGAAGTCCGACAGGTCGAAACTGAAGAAGGAAGAGAGCAGAGGATCGAGAGAATTCATTCCACCAGATAGATAAGACAGACACGTGGGTGCATGGCATGAAAGCGTAAGAAAGAAAAAAGGCGAGAGAGAAAAGGTGTGCGTCGACAGGGGGCCAAACAAACCTATGCACGCACAAATACACATACACATACACACACACTCACACACCCATGTGGCAAATGTCAAATCGAAGGTTTCGACTCTGTTACAGGGAAGGCCATTTTGTCTTCAAGACAGACCCTGAAAGAGACGCCGCCGGGATGACGGTTCGATTTAAAGGACAGAGCACGACAGAAAAAAGGAGTGAATGCATAGTGGAAGCGAACGCACAGTGCAAAGGGACGCGAAGGAACGCAGAGAGAAATAGACAAATAGACTTACCATCCTCGACAACCTGCATAGACAAGAACACAGCAAGAGAAGAAGATGAAAGATAAGAAGGTGACAGTCCCTTTTACTCTTCTTTTGTAGAGTACTACTGCTTAAGAAATCAAGTAGAGGAATTGAATACTTGAGGGGCCACGCGAAGAGAAAGAATGCCATTCCAGAGACTGTACATCTTCTTGAAAGATTCACAGATTGCCCCCAAGAATTTATTACCGGAATAACCTCTCTCTTTCTATGTAGTTCTCTGACTGACTCTGGAGGGAAGATGGAATGTCCAGGATTCCCGATCGATGTCCCATTCAGAGGGGGGAAAAAGGGAGTTTTTTTATAATGATTAAAAGGTCGATCTAATGGTTCATACAAATAACATGCGGGAAACATGATCGCAAGCAGCAGAAACACAGCACAGTAGAAGGGCGAAAGAGGAAAAAGATAAAACCGAGCTAAGAGAGTCACTCCATGATCCGGTCCAAGAGATCCTTCCTTCCTTTCACTCACGGGCATTCATTCCTTTCTGTCGTTCCTCTGAGATCCCGCACCAAGTTTTTGTGCGGACCCCAGAGGCGACTCCCTTGCTACACAGATTCAAGCACCTGCTGTCTGTAAATATCGTCACTCCAAAAAGCCAGATCTTATCCAATCCAGCATCCCCCCGCCCCTCCCCCCCCAAGGCAACGAAGTCGCTACGAATATCCCACATTAGAGCTGACCAAAACCATGTCCACTGCACACGCAAGGAACAGGGTGACAGCAGGAAGGACATGGGAAAAAAGCTCCACATGAACAAAAGGAGGAAATGCTCCGGCAAAAAAAGCTGGAAGCCACAAAATGCAGAAATGAGGTGTGTTTTCTGCTGTACAGCAAGGGCGGTCATTCTCATTTCTCCACCTGGCACGCTGCCTGATCGAAATAGAGAAAAGGTTTTTCATGACTCTGAAAAGAAGACAAACAAGAGAAGTCTATCGCCTGGAATTAATGAGATCTGCGTGAGCAAATGGTGTCTTCGTTGTGGGGCATTGCTTTTGGTGACGGCACAATTCCTTCAGTACAGTTCTTTAATTTCGAACACCACGGTGATTCGTGAGAGAAATTACCCAGACCAGTAATCCCATCCAATCCCATCCAAACTGGAGGGAGATGGAAACCTCAAGGACGAGAAGAAAATGCTGGAGTGGAAAAGCTTGTAAGTGATTCTGCATATACACTGGCAGTTTCCTGACTCCCTGACTGACGGACTTTCAGCTCGGCCTGCAAAGAATCAGCAGAGATAGATAGACAGAAAAAGCACACGGTGACTCAAATCATTTCCAGGGAAAGAAGTGAAACAAGAGAACAATGTTACATTGTTGCAGGTTTGTTGTTCGCGCTTTCTTTTCAAAACCGGGGAGCGACATGTGCAGGAAGGCGGTTCTTCGCGCAGGAAAAGAGACTGGCTGATTGAGAGATAGGCAGGTCAGCAGGCAAGCATACCGAGTAACAGAGCTCCCACAAATAGACTGACTGACTGACTGACTGAAGCATCCTCCGGTCTCCTCATCAAACTTCAACTGCACTGCTGTCGTCTCGAGTCCCGTCTTCTTGTCCCTCCTCAGAGGCCCCCCTAATCTCGGGGGGCACTCACAGGTCCTCTTTGTTCCTCCACTAGACTCCAACCCGATGTGTCCCTCTCTTTCCTTCTGAGAGCCCTCACTCAATCCCAAAACTTTCTCCAGTTTGCTCAGGCACAAGAGAGGAGATGTGCAGTCGGAACTGGAATTGCACTCGATGCCCTTGCCTGAGATACAAACACACCAGACGCACGCGGACACCGATCAAAAAGCAGAAATGCTCTGACCTCCTGGCAAAGGTCCAGACATAAATGCAAAGGACCCAAAACGTTCACATGACTGATTCGTGCAGCTTTGGAGGAAGGGCGGAGAAGCAAAGCTAGACGAGAGACTGGAAAAAAGAGATTTTGCTAGACAGCGATAGTCACCCCAGAAGCGCGAGAAGAAATCAAAGAAAAAGACACAGAAGCAACAAGAAAAAGTGAAGAGGAGAGAAAAATGACAACAACACAATCCAAATGACTGACCCACCCAAGAGATTCTTTACAGCTGCAGAGGGGCATACAAAGGAGAGTCAAAAGAGACCACAACAAAGGACTAGGCCACGAACAAGGTCACGGAATATTTTTAGGGATGGAAAGAAAGAGCCATAAAAAGAGACAGGAATGCACGAAGTTGAACAAAAAAATTATCCCAGCTCACGACATGCACACACAAGAGCGACACGAGGAGGAGATCGCTGTCTTTTTGCAATTTCGTTTTGATTTGGCTGCTTCGAACTTTCTTTGGCTCGTTTGTCATTTCCAAAACGTGTCCAAAGCCATTCGTCTTTCTTTCCAGAGATTTGTGCTGCCTAACAAAATCAGGATGTGACTCACATTCTTTGAGTGTCGCGCAATTGAATCAGGACGCACTCAACAACTCACGTTGGCACACGTTTTTGGTATGTGAGTAGACGTGCGGGTCCTTCTTGTCTCCCTCCATCTTGCACGCGCACGTCCTTCCTTTTGTGCACACCAACCCTGCGGACACCTTACACTGAGGCGACCCCCGAGTTCCACAGGCGGCCCCGTAGCCTGCATGCATACATCAGTTGTGTATGTCGAGTTGCTCAGGTGTGTGCAGCTACATGCAAAAGGAGACCTAAATTAAAAATTAGTATCTGGTCTACAATTGATTCACATTGTGACAAGCGTCACACGGGGAGAGACCACAGCTAAGACGTTGATAGAAGCAAAAGTTGCTTGAAGAAAACAAACAAGGGATCTTCTTCCTTACCCTCCTTCCTTATCCTTGTGCCACCCTGACCCCTATCTCTTGGAACCCGTTCTCTTCTACCCTGGCACGTTCTCTGAGCAGGCTGCCTATGTGACCATTGCAGCGCGAGCTCCAGACTTACCTAACTCGTTGCCTTCTGCACGCCCAATCACAGCAGGGACAGGAAGAAAGGACGGGTGAGGGGGGGTAGGAGAAAAAAACAAACTACAGCAAGAGGGCGTGGCTTGAAGTAGAAAAAAGTGGTGACAAAAAAGGAAGGATCCGAATCAAATTCTGAACAGACAACCGCTTCTTTGCCACTTTGCTGCGCATGAATAAAGAAACCTTTTGAAAAGAACCTTATGGAAAGGAACGGCGAGATTCGTCAAACCCCTTGACAGGGTCATGCGTACAAACTAAGAATATTAGTGGCATCACACTTCAAACCAACAGAGATAGATGCTCTGATCTGCAGAAAGATGATACGCTCTCATTTTGCGTCCAAAAAGGTTGGAAAACAGACAGGCTGTAGTCTTGTACACCAAAATTGAATGTCAAAATCTTTACTGTCAACAAGGCAAAGCAGACAAACCTATGCAAGTCTTCAACGCCTCGTTGAACGACACATGTCTGTCAGAGGAGACGGCGGAGGCCCCACACAGGCAGAGAGACTCGTGCCCTCCTGTCAGACCTCTACATAGAAGCCCGGCCTCCATGTCGCAGTCTCTGTCTTCCTCGCAACGCTCTCCGTGTCCTGCAAAGAAGGTATGAATTCAACAAGCAAAACCGGGGATTTGTGAATAATGTGGGGAAAAACAGTCGAGAAGGAGGCGCGCCGAAGAAAAAATGGAAAGAAAGTAAAGCAGAGAAACGTCTATAAGGCTTCGACTACGAAAGAAAACGTACAAAAGAGGAAGCAAGACTAGTTCACCAGTTCAGAGGAGCTTGCACTGTCGGTCAAAAGGGGTCAATTCAGATTACACCTCGATCAACCTTCTTCCTTCAAGGGAATTCTTTCTCCCCCTCCACCCGTAGGAACATTCATTCAAAACTCAGGCAGCTAGGCCAACAGACCAAGAGTTCTTGGAGGTCCTGCAGATCAAGCAAGAAGGAAGGAAACAGAGGCGGCAGGGGAGAGGAACAGGTACACAAAAGAATGTGACCGAGTGAACATCTCACGGAGCTGCAAAATAGACTGTTGGACGGCAAGATCTTAGAGCAGAAGACAAAAAAGAACCGTAAGAAGCGATGCTGACTCTGTACATGAAACCCCCAACGTCAGTTTGCAGTCCTTCTGCATTCGTTCGTCCTTCCCTGCTCTTTCTGCACACCGACTGACCCTGTTCCTCTGCGCACACAAGTTGGGACTCGTGTTTGAGTTCCTCGAGTTCCACTCTGTGGGCGCCTCTGCACTCAATCTTTTTGCCCCTCTCCAGCATATCAGGAGAAGCAGTGCTGCAGAAGGATTCACACCGGCGTGCATCAATCAATATGAACAGCCATTTCAGTGATAGCAATGTGACGGAATTATCAAAAGCGTTCTCAGATCCTGAACGCATTCGTCCAATACTGTGCATGGATGAAAGGAGGGATGTATGGACGAACTACAGGCACGGCGTGTCTTCCGGAAGAGACGCTCCTCCAATGTGCAAAGCGAAAAGCGTCTTGGCACCGAGTGTGTTGGACAGGCAGACCGTCAGAAAATGGGTGTGAGAGAGCGATCCCAGCGAGATCAGCTAGATGGCCATCAAAGGACGTTCATTTTGAAACAATGAAAATCACGTGCATTAACTGCGGCACTGCACTGCCGTGTGTCCATGTCAGTCCGTGCACACTCTTACAGACGCAAAACCCACCAAGACTTCTCCTCGCAGGCTTCCTCTGCAAGGAAAAAAAAAACAGAAGGATAACAGTCTCACACAAGTCGATTCGACAAATGAATTAAAAGCAGGCAAATGGTTTAATTCTTTGTCACTTTCTTTTTGGAGTGCGGATCTAAGGCAGTGGACGGACGATTGTTAGAGTAACAAACAAACAAAGCAATCAGAGAAGAGTCTTGTTCTAATTGTGTCTCCAGACACTTGCAATCTGGGCAAAATTAACCATTAGCGACAGACAAGAAAAGGTCGATCGGTCATGGGAAATTATCGAATGGAAGGAAGATCCAATTGCGTAATCATTTGACCACATGAATCCTGGCTCTTGATTTTCAGAAAACATAGACCCATACCACCTGCTCACTTAACAAGCAAAGACGATCAACAGAAATACACATAAATCCAATTATCAACCAACCCAAAGACGCTATGCACCCAAACAATTGAGTGGCTGCTGGCTGACCGAGTGTTAAACACCGTCCGTCTTTCATTTTGATTTTTCTCATCGCTTCCCCCTCCGCCCTCTCGCATGCCTCTTCACACCTCCAGACAGAGATAGAACCTTCGACTGCTTCCTCTAAGGTCTCCTCCACACACATCTGCCCGTGTCTACACTGAGCACAGGCTTCCTCTTTCTCTTCTCTGAACGCAGGATGGGGCCAGAATTCGCTCTCGTGTTGAGAATTCAACTCACGAAAGCACGAAGAAGGAGAGAGACCCATCAGCCGGGCTGTCCGATGGCACCCCACAAGGGAAAGGTTCGCCCCACATGCACCCCGAACAGCACTTTTCTCTCCCTCTTCAATTTCATTCGAGACATTTTCGTCCATTTCTTCACATGCAAAAGCTCCCTGGCTTTCGAGCTCCCTGGTGCCCTTATGCGTCACAGCATGACGCTTTGCAGCTTCAAAGTCATCATTCTCCCTTCCCAAACGGACACCTTCTGCTATCAACCTCTTCCCCCTCTCCTTTGCTGATGAAGGAAAACGAGGACTGTAAAATTCGTTAACGGCACAACCGCCTTCCGGCGTCTCCCGAATCTCTACAAATTCTAATCGTCCCCCCTCGTCCTCTCCCTCTGCAGTCTCCCCACACACGCACTTTCCGCTGCCCCTCGAACAAACAAGCCCTTTTCGCCTGTCACAGTCCCGACTGTCAAGGCAATCACCCCCAATTCCGTGTGGTACCTCATCCGCACACCTTTCTCTGTCGGCATTCCACCTGATGTCGACACCTTTCGACTCATCACATACACACACACCCAGCTGCTCCTCACCAGAGGGAGAGGAGGCGGAAGGATTCTTTGCTGAGCACTTCAACCAGGCACCAGCACTGCAAGGCAGCACTCCACCACTCTCTTGTGGAGCGAGGGTGGGGGGCACACATTCCTCTCCGTGCGAGGGGCCCTCACACACACGACTCGCGGCATTCCACCGGGCCCCCACACCCTTGCACACGCACTCCCACCGTCCTTCCACCTCCACACACGACACACCGTCCGAAGGCCTCAAATCAGGACCCCAACACTTCGCACACTGCCGTTTCGATTCTCCCCAGGGTATACACACACCCGTCGAGGCACTCACCCTTCCCCTTCTGGCGTTTCTCCCCCGCGCACAGACCTCGTCCTTCGTCTCACACGGCGGTGAACAGACAGGCGCCTGATCTGTAGATCCCTCTTCCTCCGACGGTTTCAAGCATGTGAGGGTGGCAGAGTCACAGTTCAAGCCCTGCAGGAGGTCGCAGTCTCTGTCATGCAGACACTGGCCAGACATACCTGCAGGGATTCTGTCGGTGCAGACCTGAAAGCTCGGGTCCCACTCGGGTTGCAGGTGCTGTGAGGGGTCGCACCTGCACATTCTCAGGAAGGGAGACAGAGGAATATGCAAAACCAAAGGGAAAGACCTCTCTATCATCCATCGGGAGGAAACTAAAACGGAGCGCCTCCACCAAGAGACTGCTTGTGTGTGCCTACAGAGCTAGCTGCTTAGCATGTTGACAGGTGAAAGGAAACAAATCCGTGCTGAGGGTATTCAACTGAACAGGAGGGAACTACGATATGGTGTTTCATGAGTCTCTCCTCCACGACTTGACCACCTGTATACAGAACACAAAGGTTTTCAATCACTGACTTGCACACTCCTGTGTCTGCACACACGAGTCCTTTCCCTGCGTTGCACACAAGTCTCGGGTCTCTCTCCAATTCTTCCTCCTCCTCCTGCTCGGCTGCCCCTCTCCTCTCTCTTTCCCTTTCTCCTTCCACTGTCGGGGCGCACTTCTCTCTGAAGAGCCCAAACGCAGCCCCACGCTCAACACAGCCAGTGCCCCCAGGCTTCCAAAAGAGCGTGGTGGCTTCGGAAGGCAGATTCTGCTTCGGGCACTCACAAGAAGGTTCACCCTCCTGCACCTTCCCACTGTGCTCTCTGTCCGCACAGAAACCCGAACGCGCCATCTGGGTCGCAGAGCAGCGACGACACCCGGAGAGAAACTTTTCAGACGCCGACGGTTTCTGACACACAAAACGGTCTCTATCCGAGCTAGAAGGGGAGGCTGGAGGGTGCGAGGGATGGAACGCCCGCACACACCTAGATCCGTCTGATGTGTTGCAATGGCGTTCGCACTCCTGCAATTTCTTCTTCAGAACATCTGACAACACACAGCTTCCACCCGAAATTGATCCCAGAGAAGTCTCTGGACACACGCACCTTCGTTCCTCCCCCTCTTCCCCCCCAGCATTGCGAGAGCAGGTCAGAAACCCCTCTTGGTCGCAGTCCTGGTCCATCACGCAGCTGCCCCCCTCCGTGTGGGGCACAGAGTCCATACATCTTGCTGTACCGTCTTCAAACACCCGAATGCCGACATTCAGCCCTCTGGGGCAGTCAGCTGAAATCAAAGGTGAGTGCCTTGACAGAGCCTCAAAGAAGCCATCCTCCCGGTTTTGGACCAATCCAAGGAACTCATCCACAAATTCCGTCCCGCCCTCAAACCCCTGCCAATCTTCTTCCCTCTCTCCAGAGACACTCCCGCTGTGACGGGATGACGATGTCAGAAAAGAAGCAGCCGGCCTCCTACCGCCCATTCCGCCCTGGCCGACCGCCCCGCCTACCGGACGGTCTACCAAACGCGCGTCTATGAAAGAGAGGGCACAGAGAAGGGCGGAAAGAAACGAGAGGCCAGGCCGGAACAAAGGTTGGCTGCTCATGCCCTTTGCATCAGTGAGGTGACTCAACAGAACTAAGAAGAAGAGGAGCTTGGTGAGTGCCGACTGAGAAATGAAATGTCTATCACGTTTCCGAGAAAAGGACGGAACGGGCAGGCTGGTTGAGGAGACAACCAAAATGCAACTCTCCGCGTACAGCTAAAGGAATGCGAATAAGCCACCCTCCAAGTGAGTCGTCAAATGAGACGTACGCCAGCAGTGCATGTATCAACAAGACAACGCCCCGATCATTAAAAATCGCGAATGAATTTGCCCGCCAGTGCCTGTCTTTACACCCGCTTGGTCTTCTCTTCGGTATTCGCTGTCAGATCACCACCTTGCAGTTACAGAACGCTGGTTCATGAATACCTGACTGCCTGAGTTGTGCAGAAGCATACGTGTGTACGTCTGAAGAAAGACAATAGACATACGCTCATGCAGTGACTCACTGAGCAACACGTGCGAATTGATGAGACACGCTTGTTCGTGCGTAATACTGCGTATCGGTATGCAAGAGTTTGATTTTTAAATTCATCATATGCAGATCTTTGAAGGCTTTTGTTGGGGGGGGGAGGGGCCCGCGCGGAGAGATTCGAAAGCGCAAGCATCCGCGATGTGGGTCGGACCCCCCCATGCAGGCTTTGTTCATGGTCTAAAGCCCTTCTCGGCTATATACCGGTACCATGCAGATGCATGCATGCATGCCTCGCAATTAATACGTATATACATGCAGAGACCTATATATATATATATAGCTATATATAGCTATAGCGAATATATATATTCAGCTCTTCCATGTGGCTGCTGTCGATCCAGACAGCTAGTGCAGATTCGATCGATCTATGTAAGACCAGACGGCATTCGTCGAAAGTCCTTCGATTGATTTAGGGTCCTCCCATTGTGGCGATTCAGTGACACACGCCACGCGCGAACTTGTACGACTCTCAGCAAACTCCACATAAGAAAGCGTCAGGCCAACCACCACGCAGGTCTTCTTCTCGACCGTTGATCACTCTCTTGCAGTTCCATGAAATGCGGGGCATGAAGCCTCACGGAACAGCCGCAAAGTTCAATTTGCGGCTCGCAGGGCTCTTCGCCCTCTTGGCTCTCGTTCTGCCGCACGCAGACGCCGTGAAGAACCGAAGGAACCAGGTGACTGACTGTACATACGACTCAAGTATGCATGTCGGGTTCAAAAGTGAGAGCCGAAACTGCCTTTGGGAGTCCTACAGGCTGTATACGAGAGGGTGGGTGTCCTCTCGGACGAATTCTGCATGCGGAAAATCCTCATACTGTCGGGCCCGGTAGCACCTTCGTCTGCGCTGTGAGAATCCTTTTACCGATACAGTTGCTAAGTGCATGTGCATAAAGGAAGCCCTCATTCATATCATTTCCAAATTCCCTCTTGCAGGATGGTCAGATTGTGCGCTCTGCCTTGAACAAGAACGTGCTACAACAGGAAGAGCAGAAAGAGAAAGGAGGCAAGAGCAAACAAAGCCCGCACACAAATTGTCAGTGAGTCACTCGCAAGAATGTCAGAGAGTGGCCGGCAAGAATAGCTGCCCGTCGACCAACATGTCGTCATTACTCGCACCAACTGCAACGCATTAGAGCATATATATATATATATATATATACATATACTTCTATCAGGGCGCATGCATGACAGTTTTGGACTCGAGGGGCCGCCGCTGTTTGAGTCTCTCTGTGTGCCAACACGCTCTCCCGGAGTTTGCATGCAAAATGGGGGACCTGCGAGTGTTTATTTTCTTTCATCGTTCCCTGCCTCCTCTTCTGAGTTCTCCCTGCATTTTCTCTCAGTTTGTCATTTTCACCCTCTTATTCCTTTCTGAAGCTCTCCCCCCCCCCTCCTCTCTCTCTGTATGTGTGTGTGTGTATGTGTGTGTGTGTGTGTGTGTGTGCGTGACTGTCTGTGTGTCTGTTGCTGCCTAAAGACCGAAGCGAATAGCACTTCTCTTGACAGTTATCTCTTTGTGACAACATGTATTTGTGCGCCTGCAGTGTCTGAGGGTCCAATTGAGGGGGACACCCCGTCTGCCCCCCCCGTAGCGGCGTTGGAGAAAGTAAAGGAGCACGAACATCTGGAGGAGCAGAACCAGAAAAAGGAGGCAGACCTCAAGAGGTTGAAGCAGGGAGATGCAAAGGAGACAAACACAAAGAAGGAACTGGAATCGACACAAAGTAGGCAGCTAGCCCCTTTTCGCAGTCTTCTCAGTCAACGTACAAGCACGTATTCGGGTCTCTTCTCGCGAGGATTCACTGAAGGCTCAGGATATCGGCGGTTTCTTGACGAAAAAGAAAAGTGCGGACATGCTTGGCCTCCTCTCTCTCTCTCTCTCTCTCTTGCCCCCCCCCCCCC
>JAHBMJ010000104.1:0-10207 GCA_018398765.1 Chromera velia | reverse complement strand
CCCCCATACACAGAGCATCAACTTTCATATTTACTTTTTCATGCACACACTTATGCACAGACACGGACATAAAAAAATACCAGTGCTGACAAACACGCACAACTAAAAGATCACACGATCAGTATTTCTCGGCAGAAAGGCTCTCCTGTCAATGCTCTTCCACTTCCCCTCCTTGCAGAGAAACAAAAAGCCTACCCGGCCCAGCCTGCGGACCCAAGCACTCCCGTCCACCCCTCTGGCCCCTACATGACGCCAAACGGGATGCCAGGAGGAGGAGGGGGGCCTTCTCCTGATCCGTACGGAGGCGGATACCCCCCCGCACAGGTAGGCCAGCAGTGGTTTGTTTTTCTATTGTGCTTCATACAGTGCCATTCTGAGAATGCTAACAGACCAGCGGATGGGAGGAATTTGTGAGATTCTTTCTGTGGGCTGTCTGAATTGCCGTCGAAGTTTTTCTTTTCCAGACGTTCTGTTTTCTTTGCCATCGAGCCCCATACTGTGAGAGCAAAAGCACAGCACTGATTCAGGGCACTTGAAAATGTTGCCATTGGTATGGAAGTCCGAACTGCCGGAGTATAGTGAAGCAGAGGGATGCTGTGGACTCCGACCGACCAGAAATCCTTTACTTATTCGGACAAAAAGATTCACTTACGCCTTGCTGTATTGAATTTCGTGTGAAAGGAACTCGACGATCTCAGAGTGCTCAGAGTGTTTCGTGGAGACAGACACAGAGAGCCCTGCCTCCGTCTGTGAACGAGCAGACACAGAGAGCCTGTCTTTCCGTCTTCTCCTCATGCCTTCCTGCTTGCAGGGAGATCCCTATGGAGCCCCTCAGCAGCCAATGGACCCGTACGGAGGCCAACAGCCGTACGGTGCACAGCAGCCCATTGCGGTCGGTCGGCGTCAAAAAAGAGAAGGGAGTAGGACTGCAGATAAGACACTTCGATGAAGACAGGAAAAGTCGAGAATACGTTCCTTCTGCATCAGACGACCAAAGTCGGGGGGATACAATTGAAAAGATTTTCGGCGATACCTCCCTGCTTGCAAGGTTGAATCGTTGGGAGGAAAAAGCAACCCTGCATGCATGCCTCTCCAGTTTCTCTTTCGAATCGAGTTCATGAGATCACAGATCCTTTGCCCCGATCACCCTTAACCTTCTTACCCCTCTTTTTTTTCTGTCCCCCTCCCTCTCTCTGTGTGGATGCAAACCTCTCCGTCTCTCCCTGCGTATGCCCGCCCCCCCACACCTTCCACCAGGACCCCTACCAGGACGCACAGCCGGTCAGAGGGCGCTTCAGAAAGAGGAAGGAAAATGGGGACAGAGGGAGCCAAAGGCATACTGAACTCTTCATGTCAGACAGTGGCAGATAGATACATAGATAAATGGATAGATAGACAGAGAGACAGACAGACAGACAGATAGATAGATAGACAGAAGAAAGTACAGTTAGACGTTTATTGAACTAGAGAAGCACTCAGCAGCCGCGCCTCCTCCACTCCGTGCAATGAACAAACAGAGACAGGAAGCAAGGCAGAAGACAGACGGACAAGTCCGAAAATCCTGCAGCAATACCTTTCCATTCTGACCCCCCCCCCCAAATCCTCTTCTCCACTTCTTTTGTTTTCCTCCACCATTGCTTCGATCTCTCGCGCTTCCTCTCTGTTTGTGATCGCTGGCTGACTCAATGTTGCCTGCTGTTGAGCCGCTGTGTTCTCTTTTATACCTCCCTCATCGTTTGTGGACGTTGTGCCTTTCTTCGTACAGAACGTTGGGCCGACAGCAACGGGTTCGGGTAAGTTTTCTTTGATTGCAGAAATCCATTTCCTTCTTCTAATGGGGTTGTGGCTTTCCTTGCTCAAACCTTCCTTGTTTGGATCTACGTTCCTCGTTTCGCTTGAAAGACCTTGCAAGCTGCATGGAGAGCTAGGGAATTCAGGACAAGGGGGGATGAAAGTGGAAGGATTTCCTTCAGGCACAGACAGTCATTCAGTCATTCAGTCAGAGAGGGGTGTTATTGTGTGGGTGTTATTGCATATGCTGAAGGTCGAGCTCTAGACGTTCCTCGATGAGAACCTGACAGGGACGTGTGTTTCAGTTGCGATTCGTCTGTCTGTCTGACTGCCTGCCTGTCTCTCCCTCTCCCACAGACAAGAGCTGCACGCAGATCCGCATTTGTGCGTGTCTTTGACTGTACGTGTCTGTACAGGAAACGTGGTGCTGAACAACGACGAGCCCCAGCCCCCAAAATTCAAGGAGGGAGACCCCGAGAAAGAGGAGGAAGAGAAGAAAAAGAAGAAGGCAAAGGCAGAAGAAAATGCCGTCACCCAACCTGGATCTGTAATGACTGAGGGTCGGTGGGTGGGTGAATGGGTCTTCCTTCCAGAACTTCAGCATTAACTCTTCTTTTTTAATGCTTTCACATGAGTCTACCCATGCAGACAATCCTCTTCGATCTTTGCATGACCCCCAGGTAAACACCTGCATGCTGTGTCTGGCTTCGTGTCAGTCTTTCCTGTCCTAAGTAACGACGAAGTACGTAGCACTTGTTTTTCTCATCACAGTGTGGTTTTTTTCTGTTATCTGTTTCCGTACGATTGCCTGAAACCAAATGGAATGAAATGATGCTGCAGCGAGTCCCTTCTTCGACACATTCTCTCGATCCACTCGTGCGAGTGACATCCACACATGCCAGGAAGGTCAGTGGTCTGCCTCTGTGCGTCGCAGTCTGTCTGTCTCTCTGTCTGGCTGTCTGACTGTGCGTCTACCTGTCTATGTGTCGTCTGTTTCGCTGTTTACGTCTGGTCATGCGTCTTTGCTCCTCTTCAATTCACGCAAGCAGTCTTTGCTTTTCTCTGTTGTTCGTGTCTATGTGCTAGACACAAAACCCCCTGTTTCTTGGTCCCTCAGCTTGTCCTGTTCTGCAGGAATAAAGCGGTCCTATGGAAGCGGAACTGGTTTATAGCTCTTTCTCTCTTTCTTTCTTTCTTTCTTTCTCTGCTTCTCCCTTTCTTTCTTTCTTTCTTTCTTTCTTTCTTTCTTTCTTTCTTCCTTCCTTTCTTTCTTTCTTTCTTTCTTTCTTCCTTTCTTTCTTTCTTTCTTTCTTTCTTTCTTTCTTTCTTTCTTTCTTCCTTTTCTGTGTTTGTGTGTGTATGCGTACATTTGTGTGAGCGTCTGTGTCTGTACATGTCTATCTGCTTGCAGCCAACATTGCCTTTGGCAACGTCTGCTGGTCACAATGCGAGAAGAAACCTGCCTGTGAGTCGACACACAGCCCTTTTCTGCCTTTACCGGGAAAATGGAGCGCTTCACGAAGTTTTTATCTCCTACGTTCTGTCTTTGTCCCTTTTCCTGCAAGTTCGACAGACAACTTCTACAGCGTGTATGCGTCTGAGTTTCAACTGTCTAAAAATACATTCGCTGAGTGGCGGTTGCAGGCAACCAGCGAGAAGAAAAGGTGAAACTCCAAACGAAACGATACGCCGAGAAGGACTGGCTGACTGTCCTCAAAACGGTCCGTCAGTCAGTCAGTCAGTCAGTCAGTCAGTCAGTCAGGCAGGCAGGCAGGCAGTTAGCAGCATGACCGACGAAAAGCAGTATGGTTACGCGTTTGCACCCATCACTACTGCGACCGCATAACGGATACGACGCTGCTTTCCCGATATCAAATCTGTATTCTATTGTTCTTACAGACGATGTTAGATAGCTTGCTAACCCCTTTCTCCCTTGTGCAGTTGCCTGTTCTTTCTCCTGTGTCGCTTTGTGAACCCGGCTTTCCTCCTCCCCCGTCTCTAGATTTCCCACTTTGAACAAAAACATTCCATCCATATTCCAATGTACGCCTGGACAAATGCCTCCATTACTCCATGCAGGTGGACATGGCAGCTCTTCAACAACTGAGAGAACAGTACGGACCCAAGATTACAGACGGAAAGGGTGAGTGACCTTCGAAGGGTTGGAGCTGACTTTCAATTTCTCCATTTTGTCCTTCAAAGTTATGCCTTCCTTTGCTTTCAAAGTTATGATTCAGAGGACATATCCTGGCTCCCTGTGCATCTGTATGAGGGCGTATGTGTGCGTGTGTGCGTGAGTGCGAGAGCGAGAGATCTGGTAGACTGCCTCTCAGAAGAAGATCTAGCATCCTCACTCGACATCCGAATGCGTCATAATTCAGGTGTCAGATTTTCTGGACATTTTTTCCTGTGAATTTGTTTCCCTTCTTGCAGAAAAATGCGAAAACAAATTCTACCAATTCGGAGAACGGTTCAAGATCCTCTGTATTGTCGACTTTAGTGAGGATCAGGTATGTTTCTGTCTACCTGTTTGTTTCTCCGTCACTTAGTCAGTCATCAGCCAGTCGGTCATTCGTTGAGGTGCCCATCGGAGGCTTGTCGGTAACATGTTTTCTCTTTCGAGTATAGAAACAGAAACAAACCACGACAAGCAAAGGATTGGCTGCCTTGCTCGTGTATGTCGCTGGTGGCAGTATTTCTATGTTGATTGGATAAGATGAAGGGGAGGACGGCAAGGCCAAAAGAGCAGGTCCTCTTTCCCTCCGATGCATCTATCGCTTGTTCTTACTCACAGAGGAGGTAGGAGAGAGACCTAGGTCCATAATTGTGTGAGCCGCTCTCTCTCTCTTTCTTTCTTTCTTTCTGATTTTTTCTTTTGCCTCAGGAAACCGTGCACGAGATGGGGAACGTGAAGATGGAACAGCTAAGAATCAAGGTGGGTTGGTTCGTCACTCTCTTTGCTGAGGAGGAAGTGATACGGAAAACAGACAACCCATCACGATCACACAGAGGTCCTTTTCTAAGCTGATCCCTGCGGCTTTGTATGCACTTTGAGGATGAAAATCTGGCTGCAAAATATACAGATATAGTGAGTGTGAGCTGCTGCTTAAATTTCCAAGAAGGGGGAGGGAGGTGACAAGATTAACAAAAGTCCTGCAAGCCATCTCCCACCGTCTGCTTGCACCCTTTTTTCTGTTCACCTCTTTCCTTCCACTTGGTTCTGTTATCTTCCTTTGTTTTGTTGCTCTTCCTTCATTTCTGTTCCTTTGCAGAATCCCGCAAGGTATGAGAAGGAACAGAAGAAGCAACAGAAGATCCAGGAGGAACAGGAGGAGAAGAGGGAAAGGGAGGAACAGGTCAGTCATAAAGAAAGACAGCAGAAAAAGAGTAGGGATTCTACTAGAGAAGAGACAGTGAAAGGACTTTCTATCATTGCAGCAAGCAACTGAGGGAACGAATGTAGACGTCGAGTCGCACGCTGGAAAAAAACTCATGGGGAAGAGAAGAGGAGCATAGAAACCAACTGAAGAGGTTGAGTAGATGTCGTTTCTTTGATCTGTCGAATTGACTTCACGCATTGAAAAAACTGCCCAGGAAGCAAACTGCCACGGCTCTTCATTCAAGCCATCGTTTGCATGTGTGAGTGTGTGTTTGTGTGTGCGGGCGTGTGTGAGTGAATTGATCGAATTGTCCGTCTCGTCTTGTCTCGTGTCTGTTTTCGCCCCTGCCTTAATTCCTCTCTGCAGGCCGCGATGCGTGCCCGTATGAGGGCAGGCTCCAACCGGTCTGCCGTTCCTTCCTTCACGGTCTTCCTCGCCGCTGCGGTGCTGGCTCTCACCTTCGTTCCCCTCAAATAGACACAGAGCCAGAGACAGAGCTCAGGAGAGTCCCGTCGAATCGAAAAAATGAAATTGAAAAGTCTTGGGGGGAGCATGCAGAGCCAAACCGACCTAGGGGATCCAATCACATTACCGATAACCACTGAGAAGAAGAGTCTCCCGGGGAGGGAGGCAGCCTGCATGGAAGAGCGGCCGGAGGAGGGCAAGAGCCACTACCACCACCACCGTAACGAATGAGGCAAAGGGGTCTGTCTGGACTTTTGACCCATGCATTCAATTAGAAAACGACCCGAAATTGAAAGCAATCAGGTACCAGGGGTGCGCCAGTGCATGCGTGCATTGAAAGCATGCGCTAGCTATAAGGCGAAGTTCCTGTCAACGCACGTCTGAAAGACCCTCAGAAGAAGACTTCAAGAAGTGGCGACTCACTGAAGAGAAACTTTACCTTCCCACACATACAAAAAGACCAATTACTTTCTTTCCAGGTTTCAAAATCCAATCGTCTTTTGACTTCAATTACTTCTATCAACCTGTTGATTGATTGATCAATCGATTCTTGTGTGCGTGTGCGGACGCGCGCGTGTGCGTGCGTGCGTGCGTGCGTGCGTGCGTGTGTGTGTGTGTGTGTGTGTGTGTGTATGTGTGTGTGTGTGCGTGTGTGTGTGTGTGAGAGAGAGAGAGAGAGAGACAGTCTGTGCAGGTGCGTGTGCGTGTGCGTGTGCGTGTGTGTGACAGTCTGTGCAGGTGTGTGTACGTGTACGTGTGCGTGTGCGCGCGTGTGTGTGTGTGTGTGTGTGTGTGCATGAAGTAAATCTGCACCCTGGACTAAACGAGCATCCCTGTCATTTCTCTAACCTACCGCACGCCTAGACACGTCTGTACACGTCTGAAATGTTACTTATTAAATTGGTTGGGTTCAAGTCTTTGCTACTAGTTTTTACACCAATTTCTCAGCTTTTTTACGTAATTTTGCGTAATGAGGCTTAAATAAACTAGACAAGGAGTAGTAATGTATATTTTTTTTTATTTTATCTCTCTATATCTGGCTATTATCTGTATATAGAGTGAGTTTAAAAAATACGCTCCGTAAAATATAATCCGATTTTGTGCCAGTGAGAAGTTTGGCCCTGTTGGGTCCGATATCTCAGTCTCCCGCCGCCGCCTGACTGACTGATTGACCAAAGCACGGGAGAACGCGTGCATGCAGAGCGAAAACAGAAGAATCAAGGCAGGTGCATTACGTCCCTAACCAGATAAGTCTCGAATGCAGATCGATCAAAGTGCATGCATGCATTTGAATTAGACAGAAAAAGTTTGATCAATCAAAGTACAGAAGTACAAAGTGAGGCAGAACAGACAGAATCTCCGAAGTAGGAACAATCAACTCCTATGTAAAGCTGACTCCATCGTACAATCTCTCATCTCTTGCCTAGAACTGAGTACACACCACGAAACTTCTCGGTGGTGCTCTTCCAGGTGCGGGCTCGAACCATCTACCTTCAGTTGTTAGACTGATGGTTCATAGAGACTGGCAGAGTTCATGTGATGGAGTAGATGGTTAGCAAAGTGAACTGGCCTTTGAGAGGAGTCGTCCGTGGACTCAGCTCGGCTTCGATCGGCACACCAGTCAGCAGCAACGAGGATTTGGAAACAAAGCACCAGCGCAAGGCTTCATTACAACTGGGGCGGCAAATGTTCGTCCGAACGGGCCATACCGGGTCATGTTTACTCCCATCTGGTGTGCAGACAAACCTGGCAGGGTAGTTCATATTCGGTCCTAGGGAGAGGGGGTAGAGATTTTCGATCTGTCCACTGGCTGCTTCAAAGTGTTGAAGGACTGGAACGAATGGGTGTTTACGGTGGGCCTGCCTGAGATTATCTTAGCTAAACCAGCAGACTTCCGCACATTGAGTCTCTGGGGTACTACACAAGCTCTGCCTGTTCAAGTTCGTCTTTCACCGTGGATCAGGGTAGCCTAAGTAGATGAAGAAGAAAAAAGCAGAGTGAAAGAGAGAGAAACAAGCAGCAGCAAGAATAAATAAACGGCAAACGAAATGTATAAAATATAGATTGACAAACTGATTGAAAGAAAGATTGGCAGATTGATTGAAGAAAAGATTGATAGAGCAATGGAAAGAAGAACTGTGGAAAAGAAGAAAGAAGAAAATAACTGAGTGAGAGAGAGACAGAGTCAAAAATTCAGTGAAGGATACGACAAAGGACAGAGACAAATGGGACTGACAGAAGAAAACAGAAAAGGTTCAGAACAGACGGACAACAATGAGCAAGTAGCAAAATCAAAGGCCAGGACAGAAGCAAGCAGAAAAAAAAAGAAAAGGAGAGGGAAGAGAGGAGACAAACCGAAAGAAGGAGGGAAGGAAAAGGATATAGGGTGAGGGAGCGGAGTTCGGAGTCAGAAGGAGACTCTCAGTCAAGACGCCAAGTCGGACATCCTCTGCAAGCACACTCAGTGCGAGAAGCGTAGAGATGGCACGCACATCTGTCTAAGCAGCTGGCCTTGGAGACATGATCGAACTAATTGCAACCTCAACAGAAGTCAATTCAAGTACGGGGTCATTAAAAGGATGCAAGTGCCTGCAATACGGCATGCACGTGCCAACAGAGAAAGACTCTGAGTCTGCATGCATGAAGTCGAAAGAAAAAGAAGACCCACAGGAGGAGAGTTGGGAAGAAGAGGCGACAGTGATCAACAGAAGCAGGGTTACCGATTTTTCCGGTGGTAAAGCGAGCTGATTACCGGTCAACCGGTAATTACCGGTAGAGTGGCCGGCCACCGGTAAAAAGTTTGGTAAAGGCTGTAGAGATAATTTATTAAAAGCATAATTCAAAACCATAGTTTAAAAAATTTATTTATGATAATAAGCATTTTTTAAAGCATTTTGAGTTATTTGTTCGTTCATTTATACGGTCTAACCAGATTTGAGAGTCATTTACATATATGTTGTAAATTAAGTTATCTATGGTTTAAGTGAGATACTAAAGGGCAGCCATGCTTTTTTAAATGATAAAACTGGAAAGACGGATTGCCATTGGCCTCAATAGCATCTCAGTAGCGTGTTGACGACCAAAAATGGTATACAATTGGTATAACTCGCCTCCACCAACACTCTTATGGGCCGCCACGCTATATTTATAGGCACCATGCAAGTGTGATGCAACAAATCTGACAACCTCGAAGGTGAACACGTCCTCTCAAAAGAGGTTTTCACGTCTTAAGGCCAGGCCACCTGCTAGCTGCCTCTTTACCTCCGTAACGACTACCGCTTCCGGTTTATTGACCTCCAACTGACTGTACTGACAATTAAAACTTTTGTACTGGAAAGTGACTTTAAAAAATTTAGTTTTTAAAACATTAAAACAGATAGTTTAACCTTTAAACTAATTGATTTTCATAATTTATTTAAAACTATTTAAGCTTAGTAAGATGTTTAAAAAATAAAATAAAAAAATGTATATATAGAGTATATACTTTTTCAAAACTATAAATTGTCTGGTACCTATCATCGTAAATTAACGCTAAGACGAAAACATAATAAAAAATATATCTGAATGGCTCTGAATCGATCTGATTGAAGCATTTCTTCTCATGATCATAACTCTTTTGTAATAAGTTTTGTTTTAGGTTTTGTTTTCAATTCATATGAGGTACTGCTCAACGGCGGGCGTGTCAGGGGTAGGGGGGGGNGGGGGGGGGGGGGGGGGCATCTCAGTATATATCAAACACACCCGTGAATGCCACCTGCAGAAATACATGCACACAAACAGAAAGTCAGTCGAATCGCCAGAATACACATAAAAGCATACATGCAAACACAACCTGTATCTTTAATTTGCATCAGAATGATACATAAAAGCAGGAAGACCGAAATTGGGAAAGCAATCGGACGGGCAGGAAGGCCGAAATCGGGAAGGCAATCAAGCGGGTAGGAAGGCCAAAATTAGAAGGCAGTCAGGCCGCCAAGAAAACTAAAATTGGAAAGCAGGCATGTAGGCAGAAAGAACGAACTCTAGGAGGCAGTCAGACATACAAGAAGGCCGAACTTGGGAAGACAGTCGGGCCAGCAGGAAAAACAAAATTGGGAAGGCCATCGGGCAAGCAGAATGACCGAAATTAGGAAGCATTAGGAGGAAACTTGGGCAGGAAGGAAGGCTAAAATAAGGAAGGCAATCAGGCAGGCAGGAAAGCCGAAATTGGGAAGCCAACCAGATAGGCAGGAAGGCCGAAATTGCGAAGTCAGTCAGGCAGACAGAAAGGCCGAAATTTAGAAAGCATTGAGGCAGACAGAAAGACCGAAATTTGGAGGGCAGTCAGGCAGGCAAGAAGGCCGAAATGGGAAAGCAGTCAGCATGGCAGGAATGCAAAACTCTGGAAGGCAGTCAAGCAGGCAAGAAGGCCGAAATTGGGAAGGCAATCGGGCAGGCAGGAAGACCAAAATTGGGAGCGTGGCGAAGGCCGAAATTAGGAAGGCAATAGGGTGGGCGGAAAGGCTGAAATTAGGAAGGCATTTAGCCAGACAGAAAGGCCGAAAGCTAGAGGGCAGTCAAGCAGGCAAGAA
>JAHBMJ010000103.1:21785-56944 GCA_018398765.1 Chromera velia | reverse complement strand
ACGAAAAGAAGGGGGGGGAGGGGGGTGCCGATGAACGAAAAGAAGGGGGGGGAGGGGGGTGCCGATGAACGAAAAGAAGGGGGGGGAGGGGGGTGCCGATGAACGAAAAGAAGGGGGGGGAGGGGGGTGCCGATGAACGAAAAGAAGGGGGGGGAGGGGGGTGCCGATGAACGAAAAGAAGGGGGGGGAGGGGGGTGCCGATGAAAACACGCACTCGCCGATGGAGGAGAGAACGGAGACTACCCAACGAGACGGAGAGACTCTACAATGGAAGCAGCCGTCCGTCTCGTCTTGGAAGGCGATACGGGGAAGCTGAACCTCGGGGGCCTGGAGGAAAGGAAAGGAAAGGAACTTCGGGAGTGCCAGCTAAATCGAAGAAAGCCAAGCATTTGAGCAAGTACCGACTTGTTTCAGTTTCAGGTGTTCCTGTCTGAGCCCCTCTGCCGCCGACATGGTGACCCGCAGATCCCTTTCGTATTGGATCACTGCAAAGGGAGGGACACGGTGCAAGAAGCAAGGGGGAGTCTACGCGATCCAAGAAAATGACACTCACTGCAAGCAGCTGAAAAAAGAGACCTGGCTGGGACTTTGTGGTTTGAAAGTCCATGCACTCACCGACCGGTTGCAAGAAGTGATTCATAGTCGTTCGCCATTGTGTCTCACTATGAGATCGGGTGGAGTGTTGCTCTGCGGTTGTGAGCCACTATGAAGGGCACTCTGGCAGTGCAGAGAGGTGCACAGTGCAGGGTGGCAGGATCCCCAATTTTTTGTCCGCCTAGCTTCCGCAACGCTGCAGAATAGGAGGAGGATAGGGCCCACTGAGAAATAGAACGAGACGCGCTCAGTCGAACAGTGTCGATTATCTTGGAGAAACTACCCTTCACTGTGCTTCACATGTCAGACGACCAGAAGCAAACGGGGTGTTCATTCGTCGAATGACAAAGCCGCACTCTGGAAAGCTCGCTTCGAAAGGAAGTACGTATTAATACGTCGGTCCATGTCGGACCTGAGCGTCCGAAAAGCAAATTAAAGACGCGTTCCAAAATTTTGTGGCGCTGCTTTGAACATGCATGCACTCAATGCATGGCCGCGGAGAGTCCCGGTCGCGGGACCCCAATGCCGGGGCATGCCGGGGATTGCCGGGGCCCTCTGTCGATCGATCTATCGTCGATGCATGGGACGGTTGTCGATCGATGACGAGTTTATATCGAGTTTATATTAACAAAACACTTCTCACTGCCAGATTCATGCTGAAAGGAGAGACCCTCCTCGTTTTTGACAAGCGGTTTCTCATGTTGTAAGGCCACATACGCTTGAGCTGGTGTCATTTCCGCTGTTTCTGAACCAACCTGAAGCGAAAGATTTCATTCCCGTGTCCCGGCGTCTCCTCACGCGATATCTTTCGACTTCAACTTTTGGCCAGTTCAGTTTGCGAGTGCTTGACGGAATTTTCTTCTGGCCGGTCTTTTTGACGACCTTTCTCCCTTCAACATGTTCTCTCGTTTGGTCACGCTGGGAGTCCTCCCTCTCATCGGTTTCGTGGTCCTCCACTATGAGCCGGAATGGTCATTTGTCAGTCTATTTCTTTCCTGCTCCTGTCCTCAGCTCTCTTCAACCTACTCGTCGTTTTGTCTCTTGCTGGGGGTATCTTGAATGATTAAGTACCTGGATACATGGTATTTGGTTCTCTCAGGTGGACAACGTGGTCCTTTTCGGGATCGACTTCTTCCTGGGTCCCACGATCATCACCCACCAAGCAGATGGAAACGCCTACATGCGCATGAACTCATCAGTCAGCCTGTAAGTCTCTTCCTTTACCTCTGTGCAGATCTTCTGCCGTACCATTTTTTGGCGCGTTGAATTTTTCGATGTCACACAGACACGAAACCAAAACCGCATGGAACAAAACAATGACCGTCGATACATTTCCAAAGTCATTCAGGACTTTGCGCCCGTCTACATGAGGGAATTCTGCCTCTCTCCCTCCCTCACTGCACCTCCACGCAATGGTTTCTTGGACCGTATCATGAGAGTAAGAAACAAAAAGTGATCACAGATTCCGGTCTGCCGACTCTCCATGCATCATCGGCATGAGCTTCCATCCCCATGCAGCCGTAGAGAGAGAGGAGAGGATAGCAAGCCTCTGCGGGAATGGAGAGAGAAGCTCCGTGGACTCTCAGTTGCCGACTGCATGGGAACCGGGGGAACAAAGGACGCTGCAAACTGTCTTCCTGTGTTCCTCTACCCTTCATCATGACTCTCCACTTCGTTTATTGAGATCCTAACCGCGTGTCTGTTTTTCTGTTTGTCTGTCTGTCTGTCTGTCTGTTTGTTCTTCCCTGCAGAGTTATGCAAATGACCGGAGACCCCCTCTTGCACCGCCACCTGTCAAGGACGGTCCTGTCTGTGCCAGCAGCCCCAGACAGCAGCGTTCATGCAGACGAGTGGGGGTGGGAGGACGACGACGGCATCTGTCTGTTTGGCTTCTACTCAGAAGAGAGGGACGTCAAGGGGGAGAAGACACCCGACACCGGAACTGCCCTCTCAGAGACGGGGGTCTTCAAATTGGCAACTGAACTTTTTGGAGCCGTCACCGGAAAGCGTCTTCCTGCGAATAAAAAAGCGAACAGCGTAACCCCCTCTTGCTGTGCTGAGAGACGCGAAGGTTCTGACATCTCGGGGGGGTGCGTTCGTGAACCCTCTGCTGATGTGAAGAGCCCGGAGGCGGCCTCGCTTCTTGGTTCACACGAGTTCAGGCTTTCAGGATCCGGCCCCGGTTTTCTGAACATGACGGTGACAGTCTCGCAGGAGACGCTGACCAAATATCCTTATCTGAAGTCCTCTCTGCTTGGTATGGAAGGAGAGGAAGGGGCCAAAAGCAGTGGGGGAGAGAAGCCCGCAGTGGTCCTGTACATTCATGGGGGGGGACACGCGTTGATGACCGCGCAGTCGTACGGACACCTGACAGGCAGGCACGCGATGGTGATGAAAGACTCTGTCGTTTTTGGAATAGACTACAGGTGGGTGGGGTCAGGGGAAATTTAAAGGGGCGGGGATTGCTTACTCGGGGTTCGTTGCCAGAGGAAGAGACACACTTCCGTCCTCCTTCTTGTGCACGTGTTCCTTTTCGTGTAGGCCCCTCCTTGGATCAGTTCGCCCTCTCGTCTTACTCTCGATTCCTTCCTTCTCTTCAGTAAGATGATCCCCCTCTCTCTTCGCCGCAACATTTCCAGACTGAAGAGACAAAAAAAAGAAAACGAAGGGTACACGGAACGGGTCTCTTCAGGTGCGTGGGAGGGATCTGCAGATTGATTGGCGTTTTTCTAGAGATCGAGATTCGCAATTAGCGTTAGTGATTTTCCATGTTGCAAGACTCCCTTCGCCTGTCTGTCTGTCTCTCTGTCTGCCCGCCCATTAATTTGCCTGCCTGGAGGGAAGCAGATTGTCTCCCCTGTGGAAGTTCCCTGTGCCCCTGTTGGACGTCGTTGAGAACATCCAGTTCGTGGCAAAGAGGGCGAAGCAGTGGGGAGTCAGGGAGGACGGGTGGGTAGAGCCGTGTGTGTGTGTGAGAGAGAGAGAGGGGGGGAGGGGGGTAGACGGGTTTGATGAGACCACTGCACGACAGTGGACGCCTCTGTCTGATCAGGGGCTGTGTGGGGAAGTCTCAATGTTGCATCCAAGACAAGCAGACTGGCAGGGAGACAGACAGAAAGACGGTCCTCATGCCATTCTGTGTATCCGCCTGGAGCAACCTAATGTTCTTGTCAGAAAATGTCTAGCAACCGTGATTTTGACATGCATCGGTCCGGTTTCCTTAAGTGTTTTTGGAGACTGACTGGTTGATTGAGGGGAGATCTGGAGAAGAAGCTGTTGTCGTCTCGTTTCTTTCCTTTGCTCTCTTCCTCATAGAGGTTGTTTGAAAATTTCGTGTCGCGTCTCTCCTCTACTTGACTTCGATATTCTCTCTGGTTGTTGTTGTCTTCGTTCCTTCAGTTTTTTCGTGATGGGAGATTCGGCTGGAGGGAACTTGGCGGCTGCATCGGTGGGACTGTTGATCGACAGGTCAGTCCCTCGCTCGGTTGGGCAACATGGGTGGGTAGTCAATTAACGCATCGAGTGCCGTGGGCTTGGGCCGGTGCGTGGGTGGACTATTTGACTGAGACTCTCTTTCTCTCTCTGAGCCTTCGTTTGTCTGTTGCGTAGAGTTGAACGTTCTGTGCTTTTTCCTCGCTCTCTGCGATACTTGGGTTTCAGACTCATTTCAAACTGACATCAGACTGACCTCAGACTCACTTCAGACTTACTTCAGACTGACCTCAGACTGACTTCAGACGCTTGTTTTTTTTTACTCCACTTGCACTCAGCGATAGCAACAAATTCGAGGATCTCAGTCGCACAAAGGCGAGTCCCGCCCCGTCAATGCCAAAACTACGCACTCAGTGTGTCATCGCTAGGTGTCACCGTCTGCAGGATTGATGCTCTGTTCGTTCATGGAGGTCCTCTGTACATGTTGTTCTTTCTTTCTTGTCTTCTTTCAATCCCTCTCCTTTCCCCTCTCCCTTTCCCTCTCCCTCTCCCTCCCTCCCTCCCTCCCTCCCTCTCTCTCTCTCTCTCTCTCTCTCTCTCTCTCTCTCTTCTCTGTGCCTGCAAGTGCAGAAAACAGAAGGGCGACCAGGGAGCGTCAGAGCTCTTGAGTCACATAGGGGGGTTGGGTCTTGTATATCCGTTTGTTTGCGCTCATTGCCCGACAAGTACAAAATTCAGACCGTCAGTTGTCTCCGTATCCTCCTCTCTTCGTTTGTGTGGCTGGGCAGCCTAGTTTCATCCCCTCACTCCTCCAGTCACATTCAGGGGAACTCGCTGGATCGAAACCAAAAACGAAACCCAAAAACTGGTGGCTCTTCTGACCCCCTCAGTCTTACACAGTCTTTGTTTTCCTATCCCCGCATGGCGTTTTCTCCTTTCATGTAATCACAATCGTGTACTGGATGGATGACGAAACGGTTCTCTCTCTCTTCGCATCTGCAAACAGATCGTTCGACTCCAATTGAAAGGACGACCAGGATGGATCCACTTGAATGGATGGGTTGAACCGCCACTGCAGATTCCAGAGAGGTTTCGCAACAACAAAGGATGATCTGTACTACGCTCATATGGTAGGCCAATCACGTGACAGATAAAAGGAAGGGCGTTGCTTTATGGGCCTCTTTCGAGTGAATCTTCCTCTTTGAGTATGATGTCACAATCAACGGTTTCTTTCTTTCTTTCTTTCTTTCTGTCACATCGATTTGTTTTAATCTCTTTGCCTGTGTTCCATTCACGCAACTGTTGTCATTAATTGAAGGAAGTTCATCCTCCTTTGAATCTGCATGTTCTTCTCTCTGTTTCTATGGAGCGCTGTGGATCTCCTGCATTCCCTGTCTCTTTCTTTCCTGCGACCGAATGCAGTACAATAGGGGGGTAAGAGACTTGTCCGACTGGAGAGCCTGGCCTCTTTTCACTCCCAAGAGAATTCTTCGGGAGTTCCCTCCAACTTACACAGGTGGGTCTCGACATGTTTGTAGTGCTGCGGGAGAACCATAGGGGAGTGGAACGCAACGGTGCCAGCGGGAAAGAACACAAAAGCGGAGCTGGGAAAGGAGAAAGAAAGAGTCGGACGAGAATTCTCTTCACCTTTCTTTTCTTTCTTCTGGTGTGGACTCTCTGTCTTCAAGTGTTTTATCTGTTTTTCTCTCCGCTCTGGTGATATCGTGTGTTCGTGTTCGGAAGTTTCTCTCCGGCATCATTAGGCGTTGCTGAAGCCCCACGCATGGGTGTATTCAGACGTGTGTGTGTGTGTGTGTGTGTGTGTGTGTGTGTACACGTGCTACGAGGACGTCGATGCCAGGGCACCTGAGGGTTGTGTATCCCTGTGTCCATCCTACGTGTTTGGTCATCTAGTTTTTCTGTCAATGTCGACTGCGCGCAGCCGTGATGCTGAGGGACACCCTCTTAGATGAGGGCGTGGCTTTTCACGAAAGAATCAAAAGAGAGATCGGGGATAAGGCGGACTTGGAGGCTTTTACGGGTCGGTAGGCAGAGAAAAAGTAGAGCGAGAAACAGAAACAGCGGGCTGCCTCGAAGAGAAAAAGATCGGGAGAGAGGGGGCATGTAGGCGCTTCGTAGATCGATTAATCCTTGAGGGTGTCTGGACTTCTTCATCCATTCGTTTTGATTTGTGTCCTCTTCTCATGTGGATTGTCTGGTGCTTTGTGAATGCTGCTTCCTGTTTCTGTGCCTAGCTCCTGTTTTTCTGCGCGGGTTTTGCCATGGTCTCTATTCGTTCTTTTGATTCATTTTCTCTTTTTTGCGCCCCAGGGTTCTCTCAGTACCCCCCTTTGTTTCTCTCTTGCGCCCCTTACGCCCTCCTTTCAGGATATCACGGGAGCTATGTGCACTGGTGGTTCAGCAAAGGTAGGTAGGTCTAAAGATAATACTGCGTGAATCTAGATCTTTTCACTCTCTCTGTATGTGCATTCGAGTACTTCCGGCGCTGTTCTTCGAGAGTCTCGCTGTGTCTTCGGCTCTTCTTCCTATTTTGAATCCAATCTGGGCGCATACCTGTCCGTCCCTGCCTGTCCTCTGTTGCCTCTCAATTAAGGCACCCCGCACGGCACAAGCCTTCGCCGATACTCTGCTGGCTGCTTTTTCGGTTCCGAACTTTCCATTGAATCCTTGCCTGCCTGCGGCCCCGTTGCTGTTGTTTGTTTATCTATGCATTCATTCAGGGGAACGTCCTCTCGAGTGGATTGCGTCTCGGTGGCGTGGTCTGGTCTTTGGAGGTTCTCCTGGGGGGAAAGGGGGGAAGAGCAGTGGACAAGCAGAGGGAGACTCTCGGGTTGAACTGTAAGCAGAAGCAAATTAAGGCATGCATGCGAGACGATTGATTGAGACTTTGTTCAATTTGTTAAGCGGAACCTCGAATTAAGAAGTATCTACTGCACGGCAATGGGAGCTGGAGTGGAAGTCATTGAAGAAAAATTTTGAAGTTTTTTTTCAGTGATCAAAAATTTTAGGCTTGAAAACATCTAGTG
The DNA here is from genome assembly GCA_018398765.1 of Chromera velia. Classification (NCBI taxonomy): domain Eukaryota; family Chromeraceae; genus Chromera; species Chromera velia. The sequence goes on along the minus strand of JAHBMJ010000103.1, from coordinate 49,871 downwards.
AAAACATGCACATCGAGCCTGCATGGTATCGTGTTACAACTAGTCACAGCCTGGGGAGTGTACAAATAACTTGTATTTTTTTTCAATCATTTATCAATGATATTTTTCATCATATATAGACGTAAAATTAGATGTACTGCTATAGATATACTGTATTTTCTATTGAATATCATAGATTGATAAATTAGCATAAATAAAATTTTTGAATTTCTGACTATATAGATTTCTGAGTGCAATGTTGCGTAAAGGTGGAAGAACAAGAGTGAGGCGGACATACTAAGAACTGATATCAAATCATTATACACCCATTTGAGTCAAATGGGGCCGGGTCAAACTTGAAAAAATAGATCGAGTGCTATAATAATTATTAAACTATGTATATATCTACTATTTAGATGTACTAGTAGATGTATCTGGACGGCCCAGTATATGTAGTGACCAGATTTGATTTGATAGGATTTGATTTGATTTGACTTGATTTGATTTAAGGTTTAATCAGGCTCTATAGATTTACACATCTAAACGGATTTGAGATTAGATTTGAGGGTTACATCCAGACTTCTATAACAGCCTCGACAACGGCTTTCTTTTCCTTCTTTTTCATTGTTTTTTTAAATATAAATTGAATCGATTGCATGGAGGTGGAAGCTGTTGGGTGTTTTTTTGCCAGCTTTTAGCCTTTCCGACTAGCTTTTTGGGGAGACAGGGAACCGTGTTTTAGTGGAAGCCCAATTGGAAGCCCTGAACACTGAAAGCTATAACTTTTGAAGACGGCTTCAAATCTGAACTGATCGACTGATCACACGCATGCAAGCTTTTACGCTATGAAGACTCAAAGAAGACAGGGCCCGGAAGAGATGTTATTGTTCTAGGTTTTCCCTTTTTTTCAATGCTGACCATTAAAAGAAGCCGCGTTTACGGCCATAGTTAGTTGAGAGAAAGCAAGGCTCTCTATATGAAATTTGATAATGAAAAAAATTGGAGCCTAAATTTGGAGGAGGCGGCTAGGGAGGCGGCTCGTATGAAATTACTACTATATGAATATCATAGGCACAGTGAGATAAGCAATATTAATATACCAAGCAAAAATCAACCAGAGGATAATCGCTGCTTGAAGAGAGGCTTCAGACTGAAAATTTGGGTGTTTTCCCGATATATCGATTTCCTTTTCGCCGATTCTCCTCCGACCACATTGGTTAAAGGTTTGAAAAATGGAAACGAGCAATTTGGACCTCTGTGTCTGGTCTCTGACTGTCAGACCCGACGTACATAATAGGCACAATATGATCAACGTGCCACAAACTCCCGTAATTTTTCCACGACATCCCAGGGTTACCATGGAAGTCGTCCTTCTCGAGGTGGGCTTTGAGATCGGGGAACAAACAACCGAGGTACTCCTGCGTGCGTTGACGAAGAGATGGAGGGGTTTTGCTGTCTCTGACAGCTGCCAGACGTTTCCTCACGCTCACGCGGGTGACTTGGCTGAGACGAAAAACGGGGTCGATAGAGTAACGCATTCGTTTGAGCTCTTTCTGCCGCTGCCTCCGGGCTGCAAAGGCAGGATTGTCCTTTTGGCATTCTGCACACTCACTCCTGTGCCTGTCGTGTTCACAAATCTGACTCCCTTGACAGTCTCGACAGTGGCTGCGCTGACGGCCGTGCTCACAAATTCCCTTTCCACCGCATTGCTTACACAGCCTCCGAGTGCGACCATGCTCGCAGATTTGGGACCCTCTGCACTCCTTGCAGAATCTCCTGATACGGTTATGCGTACAAATACCCTTCCCCCCGCATTCTTTGCAGTCGTATCGCTGCCTTCCGTGGGGACAAAGACTTCTGACCCTGACCGCTCGTGGAGGAATCTGCCAGCCGAGACCAATTTCCTCTTTCTCAAGGCTCTCTCTGCTCTCCCTTGTGGGGGTCGGTCCTTCTCTTGCCCCTCCAATTTCCGGAATGTCATCCGACTGAAACTGACTGATTGACTTGAGAAGACTCTTGGAAGAAGAAACACCCCCCTCGGCTCTGGGGAGAAAGACAGACAAATATCTGCTCTGTATTTTCAGTAGAGAACAGAGCGACCTTGTCCCCAATGCCCACCCAAACCGTTGACGGCCAAAAACCCCAACCATGCGACGTTCGTAAGCTGGAACGTCAGGGTCGCATTTAAAAGCGACAGTAGAACCTGCCAGAGAGAGTGAATGAAGGCATTTAGAGCGTCTTTCCCCTGAAGTTATGTTTTTACGAATCCAGAGGGCAGAATTCTCTATGCTTCTGACAGTTGCTTGCTCGCTTTCACGAGGACTATGGTTTCTTTGTTCTGGACGTTGGGAAAGGGGGAGAGATTGCAGCCTGCCAACGAACCTATTTCCCTTCTTGAGATTCTCCTCCGACCACATTGGTTGAAGATTAGAAAAATGTAAGCGGGAGATCAGAATGTCTATGTCAGGTTTCTGTCCGTCTGCTCCCCGATACATCAAGGGCACAATATGGTCAACGTGCCACAAACTCCCATAATTCTCCCACGACATTCCGGGGTTGCCGTGGAAGTCGTCCTTCTCGAGGTGGGCTTTGAGTTCGGGAAACGAACAACCGAGGTACTCGTGGGTGCGTTTGATGTTGCACAAGAGTTTGCCTTTCCGAAGAACATTTAGGCATCTCCATACCGAGGACCTCATTGTTTGTGCTACTCGATACACACAGTCATCCTTGTACCTCTTCTTTTGCCTCTCGCGCCTTTCTACAAATGCAGGATTGTCTTTCTGACATTCTGCACAGGAGCTTCGCTGGCGTCCGTGCTCGCAGATGCTACCACCTCCGCACTCTTTGCACTGAGTGCGTTGACGACCGTGTTCGCAAACCCCACCTCCTCCGCACTCGACGCAGGTGTACTTCAGACGCCCGTGGACGCAAATGGAGATCCCCCCACAGTCTCTGCAATTATGACGTCGGCGTCTGTGCTCGCAAATGCCGCTTCCTCTGCATTCTTTACAAAAAGAGCGCTGAAGTCCGTGCACGCAAATTTGCGTCCTCCCGCAGTCCTTGCAGTGATTGCGCTGACGCCCATGCTCGCATATTCCCTTCCCCCCACAATCTTTACAGAGGTATCTTCGCCTCCCATGTGGGCAGATTGGGTTCTGCCGACGAACAACTTTCTGAGAAGCACAGCTGGAGGGCTTTGTGCCTGCATCAGAGCAAGAAGCAGAGCTCTTGTCGAGCGCTGCGTCCCCACCTGTCTCCACCCTTTGAATCTGGGATACAGGCAGAGTCGAAAAATGAAAACATCCCCCATTTTTCTCCCCCTGCAGGGATGTCCGCGCCCCGTCTGTAACAACACCTAGTTGAACAGAGGCAGCAGAGACGGCACTTGCCGTTCTGACCTGCCTGTGAGCATGAAGGAGTGCGTAGACGGATTGGATACGGGGTACGTGAAGGCTCCTCCCCTCAGCAGCCCTGTAGCTGAACAGAGGAGCGAAAGGGCTCAGACGGGAGTCTGGGAGAGGAGGAGACTGGTTCCGCAGTCCTCCTTCGCCCCGCGTCTTCAGAGGCACTCTGTTTGTGGAACATTCGAGGTGTCTTGTGATGGAGGGTCTCCGGATTTCTGGGGCAAGACTGTGACAACTGGTCTGCCTCGTCGTTGCCCGAGCCCCCCATCTTCCATTCATGATGGACGGCATCCCTCTCTGCCTTTCATTCTGTTCTGAGGAGTAGGCAGAAGTTCTCTGGAGAAGGGAGGAGACAGTCACTGCAGATGGAAGAGAATGGCCTGAAGCACGACGAGAGAGCGCCGTGGCAATGCGTCTCATCTTGAAAGCACGGTGTGTCGATGCAGGTCAACAGACAGGCACGGAAAATCTTCTCTGCAACACTTGAATCGCTTCAAGTTCAGACATGATATACACCTGATTCGGAAAGGTCGGACTCCCAACTCAATTAAGAACGTCTATATATATGACCTCAAGCAAGTCGCGAATCGATCCTGTGTGGAATAAGTAGATGTGTAAAGAACTGAAGTCTGCCTCACATTGCTCACAATGCCTCACATGTCTCGACATCGTGTATGGAAATTGAGCTGTACATGTTTAGCGTACGTCGCAATTCTGTCGCAGACTCGTAACGGTCCCCACAACACCTCATCTGATTTGCATGTTGCACAGTGCGTGTTGCATGTGCTGTTGCATGAGAAGGCAAAGCCTAGGCTGCGGAGTGAAGCCGTGCGTTCAAGCGACGGAAATTAAGATCCAAGTTAATCCGACTGCAAATACAGTCCCGTGCTCGGCTTTTGTGGCTACTTGTAGCACCAAAGTCGCCGGTCGGGATCCGTCCCGCACAGGTGCAGAAAAATAGCCGTGACGGTTATATCTGCCGCGTGTTTATAAAATGTGAAAGTGAGAAAAGATATGTTGAGTAGTTGAGGATGAGCTATATCTTATTAAATTTATTTATATGTAAAGTATCATTAAATCATTTTTATGTATATTAAACTAGATATTAAATTAAATTGAATAGCTTTATTTAGCTTTCTATTTATTTCTATCTCTAACTTTTATATTTTATATTCAGCATTTTATAAAGTTTTTAAGTGCATGTAGTACTGCATGAACTAGTGTATCATACACTGTATATGAATAGTAATGAATGTTCTTCTTCTTGAAAGAAGCAAGAAAACGACAGCAGGCCGGTGCATGCTGGAAAAAGGCCATAGTATGCTGATTGAATTACACGCTGCATGGAAGAACAGCCTTGAATTAATTAAACAATGACGCCTTTGCGCTATCGGCAGAGAAAGAAGTTTGCAACAAAGAGAGCTGCTGATGGGCCTGCACAAGCCTGCAACGTAAGGCTGGCGGGCCTCTCATGCAGTCTTCCCTCAGGCTGACTTGCATGCATGCATGTCATTGCATCATGTACACCTTTTTTCGACCCGCTTCCTGCAGGTTCTTCTTTCTTCTTCCACTTCAACGGTGTCTGACCGGCAGTCGCATGCTGCAAGTGCAGTCGAGAGACAAGCAGGCAGGACTGCCCGGGAGTTTGGGTGACAGAGACTGCATGTGTGTCTAGTGAAAGAAGACGCTTGTGTTTCGACATGAGGAGCTGTGTGTTAGAGGAATAAAAATGGGGGGCATGCAGTGTCTATCGGAGGTGGACCAACCCCCCTTATTTTCTTGCTCTCACTGTGTACGTGAGAGAGAAGTGGCATAGGGTGGAAGCGAGTGAGGGCTCTATGGAAAAGGAAGAGAGAATACAAATACGCGGGAACGAATTCGTCCGCGAGTGGAATTCGAGCAAGTGATCTTTTCTGCACCCTTCCCCCTTCGGCTTTGCATGCTTCTCTGCTCTCTTGTTTCCGTGTTTTGTTCTCTTTTTTGGGCATGCATGCAGACAACTTTCATTGCATCATCATCGCCTCGGACTTAAGGGAGGGAGTGAGAATGCCAGTCGAGAACCCACCCACCGACCGACTCGCCCACGGAGTAACCATGCAACGTCTAAAGACTTGAATTTCCCTTCACTCACCCCGTCGTTTTAAAAATAAACAAATGGAAGAGACGGATGAAAACAGACAAACACAGAACAGAAATGCACAGAGGAACGCGAAATAGAAAGCCAGAGTCAACTGGAGACTCTCTCTCCTGCTCTCCCCTTTTCCCTCCCTCTGTGGGTGCATTTCCTATCTCTGAACCCCAGCCGATCGGTCCTCGCTCAACTTTCCGCCATGGGAGTCTCTTCCTGACAAGGCGGACCTGCAAGGAGCAGTTCGAACACCAAAAAGAGAAAGGCAAAGAGAGAAGAACAGGTTCATGGACATACAACTAACGCCCTTCTTTTCCTTCTCTTATAAATAAGTCCAGTTCACCGTTCCCTCAGAGCAGGCGGAGGGGGAGCCGCTCTGTGTCACTCACGTACCCGAGAAAGAATGCAAAGAGAGACAGCCCTCTGTGAAAATTCACGAGAAGCACCAAGCCTACAGAAGAATAAAACAAAAAACTAATTCGCTTGCTTCAGTCTGTTCACTCTGTCAGCTACCTTCTCCGTCTGCCGTCTCCATGTGCACGCACAAAACATGGGAACCGATCTTCACAAAGTGCATCCATCTGCGTCTCGAGGATCTATGCGGGTTCAGGCCAGAAGTGCACATACCAACAAACTAGCTGGCTAAGTGACTGACAGACCTTCTGTGGAGCGGAAAGACTCTCCAAGAGTGCCGTCCCCGTTCTTGAGGAAGGGCTCTGGCAGCATCGCGCGGGGGTGCAGGGGAAGAGAGGAGCAGGTGGTTCCTCCGGCATCGGCACTCTGCTTGCACGTTGTCATGACAACAACAGGGGCAAGGGAGGGAGGGGTGAAAATTCATTAATTACTCAGAGAGAATGACAGAGAGCAGAGAAGAAGGGTAGAGAAGAGAAAAAAACACAGCTTACGTCCCGGAAAGCGCCCTCAAGAAAATGAACGAAGGGGGGGGAAACCAAAAAGTGACGATGTGGGTCCACAAAATGGCATGACCACAACTAGAAGAAGAACGAAGAAAGAGCATTGGAGGCCGCAGAACAATTAAGAGAGGGGGGGGAAGAGAGAGAGGGGGGGGAAGAGAGAGAGGGAGAGAGAGCGCGCGAGAAAGAGAGATAGACAGAAAAGGAAACATGCAGAAAAGGACGGATATACAAACAAAGAAAAGCAGACAGAAACAACGAAGAGAAAGAACAGACAGACCTCCGAGTCCCGAGTTCTCTCTGCCTCTCGCGATCGGGACCTCTCCCTTTCCTTGCCCCCCTGCAGAAATTAACAAAAGACGTCAACTTTTGCAAATGAGCAAAAAGCATTGAATACACAAGGATGCCAACAGATGAAGGCAGACGGAAACCAAAAGCAAAGATGAAGGCAGACGGAAACCAGAAGCAAAGATGAAGGCAGACGGAAACCAGAAGCAAAGATGAAGGCAGACGGAAACCAAAAGCAAAGATGAAGGCAGACGGAAACCAGAAGCAAAGATGAAGGCAGACGGAAACCAGAAGCAAAGATGAAGGCAGACGGAAACCAAAAGCAAAGATGAGGTGAAAGAGGACCGATGGATGCCAGGAAGAACTTACAAGGTACGCCTATGAAATGGAAGCACTCAGAACAGCACAACAGGCACCGGAAAAAGATCCACTGCCTAGCTTCCTCCCTGAAATCTATACAGACACGCAAACCGCGGAGATACACCAACCGACCTCTCCCTTGACGTCGTCCATCCCCCTGAGAGCGAGGGGGCGAGTTGATTCTTTGTTGGACTCCTCCTCCTGTTGCGGGAACGCCCACCCGCCTCCAGCAGCCCCCCCAATGTTCCTGTTCACTTCCGCCGCCGCTGGGGGGATCACATCGGGAGGAGGAAAGAACTGTGCAGCAGGAGGGGCAGACACGGGGGACTGGTCGGGGATTGCGTGTGTGACTGCGTGTGTGGGAGGGGCAGTGAAGTTCAGATTGAGAATCGACATCGAGAGTCCGTTGGCGAGGGGAACAGCAGAGCAGCCCCAGAGACGTCTGGGCAGCAATGCCTGAAAACGTCCGTTGAAGAATCTGGTCTTGAGGACACCCCCATCAGCAAGGACGAGGGGAGTGGCAGAGACGACGGTGTTGTTTGGGACGATGCCTGGTGCCGCTGCTGCTGAGGGAAAGGCCGAGGAGACGTTGAACTTGAAGGGATCGTTTGTGGGGGAAGTGAAGGGCTGTCTCCTCGCTGTTCTGCTGTCCCCCCCACTGCCCGACAAGAGGTTGGACGTCTCTCGGGACATTCCCCCTGCCCCTCCCCCTCCTCCTGGTGCGACAGGGTCCATGGGAGGGAACGAGGGCGTCGTCTGCGAGAGAGAGGGGAGGGGAGGGGATAGACGGGTTGGATGAATATCGACACAGATCTGTCACCCATTCTGCGGAAGAACAAGACGGTCTGACTGTCGAAGGGGGGGCGGAAGGGAAAGATACAAAGCTGCATGCGCTGCAAGTTCATCCCCCGACGAGTGTTCGGTTGCACCTGCCCTTCACTCACTCTCTCACCAATCCATCGATTCAACCGACCGACCGACGGACCTGATTTCCAACCAGACCGAGGTAGTTGCAGGCATTCTTCATGAAGGACAGAAGAAGGAACTCAACGCTCCCAGTCTTTTCCAACTGCAGAAAGAAAGAAAACGAAAGGAACAAAGGAAAAGAAGAGAGATAAAGCGAGACGCAGTAGAAAGAGAGTCAGCTGGGAAGAAGGCAAAACAAAAAGCCTCCGTCAACCGATCCTTGCCCCCTTCCCACCAAAATATAGATCTCGTTTTCCATTGACAGAATATGAAATGGTTTTCCAATTATGCGTCTACTCTCGCAGATACACACAGATACGGTGTTTGTACTCATCAAATCAATTTCCCCCCACTCAAACAGACCCCCAATTCCTTCCCCCTGCCCCCCCTCTCACCCACCTTCTCCTCATACAGGGCGATCAGCCTCCCGTTGTCCTTGCAGAACACGTGCAGACCCCACTCTGCATCGTAAATTTTTGGGTGAAAAGGCCGACCCTCAGACTTGGACCTCCCCCCTGCGGACGTCACTCTCGCAGTTCCCACCCTCTCTCTGGTCTCCTTCAGGTGTTTCACTCTCTGCTTCTTCGCATCAGCATCGGCCTCTATCCACGCCTGTATCTCCTCGGGGGTCGGGGGCATATAACCCTGCGGCCACTGGTGACGGTACATCGCTTTCCACGCACAGGTTGCACACGGCACAAACCCCCCCGCCGCTCTTTTCCGTCCTTCTGCCCAGTCATCGAACAGGGTCGGGTTGTTGTTCTCATCCAGACGCCAGAGCTTCACAAAGAAGCGTCTGTCTCCGTGACTGTGGAAGCACGTGTGTGCGGGACAGAAGAAGTGTGCGTCGACTTGAAGACCGCTCTTGAGGTAGAAGACCGAGTAGGTTTGTCCTTCCTTCTCGACCTTTCTCAGGCGGACTTCTTCTACTGCCTCAATCTTTTCGTTTGTCCTCATCTCCTTGGCAAGAGGTTTCTCCTCTTGCACGAGGGACACGAAGCGTCCCTTCTGTCTGAGGAAGAGCAACTCATTCGAGTCAGGTAGACAGTCGGAAGAGAGGACGTGCTTCTCTGCGGACCTGTCAATTTTGATGTAACTCTTCGTCATGTTCCCGGCTGATCTGACGCTGTTGGAACGACAAGAGGGGCTCTGTAGTGGGGCACCACGAGAGGAGTTCCCTCTCTCCACATAGTCCCGCAGTCTCTCAGACATGGCGAGTCGGTTCTATGCTCTCTGTTTTCGCTGCTTCTTTGTTGGGTTGATTTCTGTACAGAGGTTTTTACTTCCCTGTAAAAGAAAGATGTTCCGCGTGCCTCCCAAAAAGCAACGAGGAAAGTCGCCTGAGCCACTTGATCACTTCTAGTGCTCAATCGAAATGGAAGAGCGGTGCAGAGCAGCAAAAGGACTTTTTATCTGGCACAAAGAGAGACCAACAAGGTTGAGGTCTCTATACTACCTGAAGTGTTGCGCAAAGCCAAAAACGCTGTTTGCCGGTCTACCAGGCCTCAAGTCTCTTTCCATCCAAGAATGACAGTTTCTTTACACAGGGCATCTACTTTGGAGGATTGGGAAGGGTGAAAGTCAACACAACAGCGCCAGTGAGAGATGAAAAGACGAGGAAGATACAAATGTGTTTCGAAAGTGTATCGATTGTGCGATACATGTGGTAGCCTGGCAACTCAATTTCCAAATCTGACTCTTTCCGGGATCATCCATGCAGCGCATCTTTGCGGGGCCAAAATGGCAGCCAACGCGGCCCCGGAAGGCAAGTTTGCACTTCAAGCTGAAACCGAAAATGCAGTCTAAGACGTAGCATGACGTACGTAGCAGAGCTAGCCAGAACCGGCCGAGCAGCACAGCTAGCCTCATATCTTCTTTCTCACCCATTCAGCGAACTACAAGGCTGTCAGTCAATCTTCTTCCCGTATTCGTGAGTGAGAGTGCCAAGACGGCCGCAGCGCCGCGTGAGTTTCTTTTAGTAGGCTTTCTATCTTCATTGTGAAAAGGAGACGGGGAGTGCTTTGCTTCACTGGGGTGCGAAACGTTGAGAGAGCACGACCGTCGAGACCGCAACAGAGACGCTGAATCTGTGTGACGGCTGAGTGTGTGTTGAGAGAAACGGGAGGGAGAGATCGGGATGTCTGTCACATCCGAGGTCTCTTGTCGGGCGGTTGAGATCCCGAACCTTGCGGAGTTCCTGCGCTTGTCTACCAGATTTCTCCTGGGACATCCTGCCAGTAACGCTCTGGTGATTGGGTTGGTGGTTGAGGAAGCTGAAAGCTCACGGAGGGACACTGACTCCTTCATCTCCATTGCCGTCTTCAGGGGTCAAGAGGAGACGGAAGAGAACGTGGAGGGCGCGGCAATCTTCTCTCCGCAGGCGCACCACGACCTCCTGGTTGCCAGTGGGACCACTCCCGCTGCAGCAGCAAGTATAGCCCTCCACATGCGACACCTCGAGATCGAGGCAAGCACGAGAAACCGCAAGTTCAGGAAGGGGATGCTGCGGCTTCAAGGGCCCCAGGAATGTTGTGCTGCCTTTGAAAGGATATACGCGGCAGGAAACCGTCAAGGGTTCGTTACTACGCGTTCAATGAGCGTGATGAGGTTCAACCCCGAACTTGCAAATGTTTGTGAACAGCGCCGAAGAGAGGAGGGCAAAACACACCATAGCACCCTGGCCGAGACAGGCCAGGCCCCCCCTGAGTGGGCTTTGCGTCCTGCAGATCCTTCTGCAGATTTGGACCTCGTGCTCAAGTGGTGGTCTGCTTTTGCGAGGGAGTGCCACATGCTTCCAAACGAGAATCAGGCGAGATTTCGATTACGCAAGGGGGACAGGGTGTTTCTGTATGGAGAGCCGCCTGCCTGCATGGTAGGAATTGCATCTCGAGTTGCGGGAGTTTCGAGAATAGCCCCCGTCTTCACACCGAGTGAAAGGAGACGGAAGGGAATTGGGGGGCAGGCAGTCGTGGCGCTTGCACGCGCTGAGCTTGAGCGTGAGGATGTTGAACTTGTCAGTTTGTTTGCGGAGGACAAAACGGAGTTTTATGAAAAGATTGGATTTGTACAGGAGTGTCAGGTGGTACTACGGGCCCCGGAAGGATCCCGTTTGACGCATATGGTGTCGTCTGTGTCTAGTGCAGGTAACCCCTTTCCCGTGGGTGCTGGTGGGGGTGGGGGTGGAGGGGGTGGAGGAGGAGGGGGGATGCAAGGAGCAGATGTGTGTTGTTGTCTCACACAATGAGTGTACATGCATGTGCATGGGGTGTTTTTCTGTGTGTCCGCGTATGTGTGTGAGATCGGGACAATTCCTCTTGAGCTTTCTTTTCTTGGCTCGTAGAATTGCTGCGAGTTGATGCGAAGAGGGTGAGGGAAGAGAGAGACTGGTCTGTTACTGAAAGGAAGGAAGGAAGGAAGGAAGGAAGGAAGGACAGTGAGAAAATCAAGTTCGAGGCGTACGTACAAAAGGAGACAGGCACGGCTGACAAGAAAAATGAAAGAGGGGAATTTGAACTGGAGGAAGAAAAGCAAGTGAAATTTGTTACTGGGGAGAAAGCACGAGGCAGACAGGTAGATGTTGTGGGCAGATGGGAGTCGACCAGAAAGGCAGATAGAGAGCAGGTCTGTTCAGGCTGTTTGTTGTGAAGGAGTACAGTCCAGATTTGCATCCAAATCATTGAGATCAATGGTCTTGGAATAATTCATTAGTATTCGTTGAGTGAATTAAAAGAAGAAAGACTGAGTGGGAGAATCGTCCGAGAATGATTGAATGAGTGGAAGTGTCAGAGTAAACGAATAACGGAATGATCATGTGAATCACGTGACAAAGAGAAACGTCCATGCGTTTGACTGCATCGATTATGAGATCCGAGGTCAGTGCCAGAAAACGCCGAACTTCGCGTCATTCGTGATACTGTCTTCATGCAAATTAACTCATGAATGAAATCGTTTGTTGCAGCGTTTCTTCGTCTTAATTCAAAGACTTTTCTGCCCCGGGCCCCATAAATGATAAATGATCTAGCAAATAATATTAACTGCATAAGATATAACTCTTTCTTCTGATTGTATATGTAGCACTGCTGGCAGAAAACGTTAGAAAAATCACATAGGATAATAGAATTTATAGAAAAGTTGTTAGAAAAGTAATATTATATTAGTATAGGCTCTACGAATATACGATAGGATTTTATGTTCTGGGAATCCCAATAAAAAAGTGATAGAAGTTTGTCAAGTTCTATCAGATACGATTATACCTTTTTATAGTAACTCTATATCATTTGAGCCATTATTTAGCATCGAATTTGGCAAAAAAATCGGGACTCCCGAATTTTAATGCCCACGGAATTTCTGAAATTGGACGTTCCCATATTAATGAGTCAAATACTAGATCAAATACAAATTAAGCTATAGGAATTTATAGAAATTAACAATGAATTAATGAATGAAAGATAAAGCCGGTGAGTATACCACTTGGGCAAAGTATTATAAAGTTAGCACTTGAATTTTTATATACATGCAAGCTAAATCAAGACCGTTTAGTTAAAAGCTACTCGTATTATAAACTTTTTTTCTTAAATTTTGGGGGACACACTATATAAATCTAGGTGTGGTTTCGATATATATTATAGTTTCTCAACTCTGGAGATATAATATTTATATATATAAATATATATAAATAATTTCACTTAATGTTGTTTCATATATCTAAGGTGCATCTAGGGTGTATGATAGTGCATGATATATACAGCGAATTCAGTCTCATATATTAAATGAAAAAACAAGTCATCTAGAGAGACTAATAGAGCCCTAGATAGAGCCATTCAACAGAGCAAAGAAGAACTACTGAGCGCTAGATAATGATCATGATTGTGGATCGATGAAACTTGAAATGCTAAAGACGTCGCAATTGCTAGTGAAAATGCTTAGCCACAGCTTCGATTATGTAAGTGTAATATGAGCATAATTACGGTGAGTCGATAACATTAGAATTTGAATAGTGATCGATGTACTTATATTATATATTTATATCATGGGACCAATGATATAATATAAATATATATATATATATATATATTGAAACCACGCCTACTAGATATAAATGATAATTAAAAATTAGGTATTCCTAATTTCTTGGGGGGCATGACCTGGGGGTTAACCATGTGACTCTCAATTATGCTTAAAAACTAGACGATCGTCTACATGATTGTACATATAATTGACTACATCTGTACTTCAAATTTTGTTTTTGGTTTTTTCACTGAAAAAAAAAAAGATTATATAAGGCCCATAATAAGGGAAATTTAGCCTAGAATTTAGCTTTTTCCACCAAGCTAGGTAGCACCAACCTGAAAAATTGTGATTCATATTGATTCATATTTCAGACCTGTTTCTAACGAAAAAAACTCTTTGAAGGTTGGCCTTTACAGTGAGTTGCATACATTGAGCGACTTGAGTGATCTCTTCCGGCCCCGGCGGCCCAACCGTTCTCACCGAAACCCACTAAGCAAACTAGTAAACAAACGATTCACGGTTCCGATTTTTGCTTTGCTGGCTCATTGCTGGCTCAGTATGGTACCCACTTCCTTTAGCGCCTTCCTTTTGTCAATCCCGTCTGACACGACATTCCAGGATCTACAAAGCGGAAGAAAGCAGGGAGGGCCGAGCTGACCCCTCGGAGGGAGCGAGAGACTGCATCGAAGGGAAAATAGAGTGGGATCACGACACCTAGCTCGTGCCGGTCTTCTTCCCTTCTTCATCCAGTTCCCCACTCACCTGAGGGTGCATTGAAAGCCTTCTTTCAAATCTTTCAGAGCCACACCTATCCACTGCTCCCGGACGGCACACACATGGTACACACGTTGGAGTCGGGTCCACTCCTCATCCTCTCACCCGAGGGCACTTATGTCTTCTGTGTGCGACATTGACTTCAAGTTTCTCTGGCTCTCCACCGCTGAGTCCATTTACTGGCTCTTTGGTCTAGCTCTGTCCCTCCGTGAATCTACCCGTGCTTTTTTTAAATTTGTACTCGTCGCCGCACCGTTGAGGAATGGTGCGGGTGAAGAAGTGCACAGAGCCCGGATGGCGTCTGGTCGGGCCCGGCCGGTTGACGAGGAAATGACCCTCCGCCTGTTTGCACGCAGACTGTAGGGCTACACGTGGCATAGAAAGGTCAGTCGAGTGATGGGGAAGAGACGAAGAAAGTTAGGGGCACCGGAAAGACAAAAAAAGAGACGCTCGCGGCTGGATAGAAGAGATGGAGATGATGGAGGAGACCAACAGAATCTAAAAGGAAGAGAGCTTACAGTCTGAGGCGAAAGACCAAGATGAGGATGCAAAAATGGGCTCATCAATCTCTAGCTAGTAGGACGTACATGTTCATCGGGTGATTCTCCTTACACCCTTGCGAATTGCAGACCTCCTCTATCGGGATACGGGCCACGTACCCCGGTTCCCCGATGCAGCGTCTGGTTGAGGTCACGCGGAAGCCGGACTTGGTCGGACAGAGTCAGCAGTTGGCGCTGTGGCGAGCAAACCGCCTTCGATTTGAGTCGCCGCTGCTCTTGGTAGAGAACCCGTTACGGCATCTGCAGTCCAACTGCATGTGGGGACGGTGGACGCCAGTGCATGCATGCAGATGAGGAGACATGCATTGAAGGGATATATATGTAAGCGGAGGCTTTCAAGTTGGAGTTTTGCCTTGGAATCAGAGGCGAAGGCTGCCCTTGAACGTTTCCCTGTCTTTTTGACAGAGAATCTTCTTACCATGCTTGGAAGTCAGGCGGGGAAGCGGGAATGAGTCAGACTTTGCTTCTAAAGGTGAAGAAAGTTTTGGCTTCCGGCAGCGACACGAAAATGGAATGGTTTTCTCCCGGTTGTGCAGACGCAAGCTTGTGAAACAACAAGATCAGGAGGAGCCCTGGAGTGTAAAATCCGGGTAGCCGAGAGAAAAACTGCATAACCCAAATCAAAGTCAAATCCACAAGACATATATATGTATAAAAAAAGAGACGGTTCCATTTTGTCAATCTTATATATATTCTACTGCATGATTCCAGAAAAATTGCAGCAAACTGTTCGAGGCTGTATGTTTTCGGTGAGCATGATTCGGACCGTGTAATTCTAAGGAGTGCAGAAAAGCAGAAGAAGGCGCACGTACGTGCAGCAAGTCTGTCAGCTAGGCTGCCCCTCAACCGGACTCGAGTCTGAGTCCATGCAGTGAGTCACCGTCGTGAAATTGCATGGACTGCCATGCATGGAGACATGCACGCGCATGCATGCATGCAGGCCGGGGCACAAATTAAATCCGAATGAAGAATTTGACGCACGCGCATGCACAGATCGAGGTAGACGGCCGCTTCGCCTCGGGGGGCAGCTCAGCTCTGCTGAGATCAGCCGAGAGGCCCTGAGATCGCACGCACTCGCATAACGCATTTTTTCATTTTTTGGGGGGGGGGGGATCGGTTCTGTCTCTGTCGTCGCCCGAGTTCCAAAATGTGCCCCTCAAGCAACTCGCACGGAGCCGCGATCGCACATGCCTTATAATTACTTTGCGCATGCATGCCCCTCAAGTAACTCGCACGGAGTTGCACATGCATATACGACGCGCGCGCGGTCCCGAAAAGCATACTTCGCTGCCGTGGCCCCCGCCCCATGGCAGCACAAGCCCCCGATGGTGTGCATCAATCAGCGGACCCCTAAATAGCCCCCCGAGGCACTCACCCAACTGGTTGGGTGTATCCCGTAATTAATTCGATATATATATGCTGATCCGATTATCCGATTTTCAGTCCATGCATCGATCGATCGATTCGCGATCGCAACGTTCCGCAACCTATATACAGCTGTATGGCAAAAGACTGCAACAGCAGGCTAAACAACAGAAACTTTCTGTGTGCCAGCTGGACTTCCAAGTACGTGTCTCTGTCGGGTTTCACTGCTCCTCAGCACGATCAGGTTTCCAACCGAAAAGCAGCATTTGCATTCGATTTGATCGTATACTACTCTCTTAAGCAACACTCTGCAACAATATGAGAACTCCTTACCTTTCGATGCTTGCTTTGGGCCTCTTCGCCTTTAGCCTCTTCCCTGGAGCTTCTGCTGGCTCAGTGTCCATCAACAACGGCTGCGTGGTCTTCTCCAACAAGAAGAGACATGGACACTACGCGGTGGTCGACGGTCTGGCGAAGGGTGCTTCCAAGACACAGACTATGAGTGACGACAAAACCGACGAGGGCGACAAGTGCGGTGGATACAACAAGTACACAGGGTGCAGCAGCAGCTTCTGCGCCAACATCAACTGGGTGAATGTCTCGGCTTGCGACGAGCCCATTTCTTCCTTCAAGTGCACTGGAAACGCCCGCGTTAAGATTTGCAACAACGCAGAGAAGAGAAACTACACCGTTGCCGGACAAACCAAGTCCCGCTGGTTCCACACCGACTGCACGCAGTACGACTGGGGCCAAGACAAGAACAAGAACATCGGAGACAAGGGCATTTACTTCATGGTGGAACGCAAGACTGACGCCTGAGTCGGCGCAAAGACTCTGCAACTAGCTCGAAGTGACTGACCTGCATCGAAATGCATGCCAGGGTTTCTGAGGGGTCGGATCTGGTTGGCTTGCTCGACAAGCTGGCTACTTCCATCTTCCTCTCTGGGTTTCCTCCGCCTTTCCTGTTAACTGCGTGATGGTTTTCTTGCCTGCATGTCTTCCAGTATGCATGCTCGGTGATCAATCTCTTGAGAGAAGACTTGAGAGTGAGGGGGGGGGGTATGTTTCCTTCTCCGTTTCCCCTCTCTGGTGAAAGTCAGGAGAGGTGTGAGACACAGTCAAAAAAGAGAGAGCGGCCGAAAATTCATATTTTTTTCGTAAATGGGACTTCAGAACCCTGTCAGTTGGGCAGACTCTCCACGAAGCCGAGACGAGGGAGCCAGGTGTCCAGGCGCTGCTGGATTCCAGTCCGACTTTCTGGAGGCGACACCAAACTGTAGAGAGTGCATGAAATTTTCTTGCCGTTCTGCTGGAAGGGCGGTCACATCTGCATGCCCACTTCGTAAGCAAAGCATTTCTTTCGGGAATTTGCGGGAAGTATTCAATTTGCTTGATTCTTCAAGTTCTACATCTAGTTCTACATCTGTCTGCTTCCTCTTCAGGCAGCTGAGGTTTTCACAAATGACCCTCGTGCATTTATCATGTTGAAGGGAGGCAAGAAGCCGGTTCTTGACGGGAGGGATAGCTGGGGTCAAGAGCGTGTCGATAGAGAGCGTGGTTAACATACATTTCCCGGGAATACACTTAATTAAATACACTTCTCAAATCATTGCACCTAGCATTCGAGACGTAAACGGTAAACACTTATCTTGAAAGCATGAAAACTTGTAAGGAATTCATTGCATACGAAGAACCCACTAAATTTATATTTAAATGTGTTTTTAATTTAGGTTAGTTTTTTCCTAGTTTTCGGGCAATAGTGATCAAACTTATCGTTTGCACTTTTAAATAGAGATAGCCATTGTATGAACTTTGAATTTTGAATATCGATCAATCGATCGATAATGTACGATTCAGTATCTAGAAAACTGGCAGAAATCGTATCGTATCTCTTCTGGATTCCTAGCTGAATTCTTAGTTGTTAAGTTTGTTCTGTAGGATTTTTTGATACTAAAAATTTCTAGAAAAATTTTATAGAAAAAAATTGTTAAACATCAAATTTATTGAGTCTAGACTTGGATTCAATGTATACATATATATATCTTTAGGGTTCTCCTAACATAATAATATAAATATAATATAATATGATATAATATCTATATAAATCCGCCTGTGTCTAGGCCCGTGCTTATCTTTTTTCCCTTCTTAATTCATCTGAAAAGAGCAACTTGCCTCTAAATGCTTTTTAAAAACCGTTTTGAAATGCATCAACCAAAGAGACGCGTCCTCATTAGATTTTGCAGGACGGATCTCCATTCTCTGACTCATCCCTGGTCTTCAACTTGATCTTCATCCTCCCATATTACATTAAGTTTATATTACATTATATTATATTAGCGTTTTACCTGAAATATAATATATATTGAATCCGAGCCTAGTATTGAGTGTTCTATATGCGTAACTAACAGAAACACTCGATATTTCTTAAAAGGAAACTGCCCAATCAATATTCAATATCGATATTCGACATCGATACGATCGATATTTTTCGATAGGCTACGATAGCCATGGATACTTACGTATGAAGCTTTCTCACGAGGACTCTTCGTTCAGACTGAAATATACACCAGACGTACGTCTGTCTGAGCCAAAAACACACTCACGGCTGCAGACTCAGTGCAGGCGGAGAGAAACAGTCAGTCAATCCTAGCTGCGAAGCCAGTCCACTCTGCAATGATGAGGCGAGACTCGCGAGAGCTTGCTCGAAAAGATTATGTAAGATACTTTGTCAAAACCTCTCTCAAAGCTTTCTCCGGCGGCGCAAACGAAGCAAGCGGGCATTTGAAGCCTGACAGACAGACAGACAGACAAATAGACACAGCTACAGACACACGAACATGTGGGCGAACGATCTTGTTTTTGTTGTTTCTGCCCCTTGCATGTCTCATTTTAATCCAACGGTGTGTCTTCATGTTCAGGCAAGGTGGTTCCAGACGCACACGCGCGAACTGAGAGAAGACTGTGAACGTATGCAGAAAAAGGGATGCATAGAGATCGGAAAGCATTCGAACCTCGCCTTATCTCTTTTACACATATACAGAAATACACGTACACAGAGGCCGTTGTCAGGGATGTGCACACAGAAGCAAGCCCTCCCTGATGCAGACGCACGCACGCACACAGAGTCTAATTTACAGATGGCCGGAAACACCGAAAGAAATAGATCCATCTCGGGCAAATGAGCGCTCACTCTCTGGAGAGCTGAAGAGCTTTGGGCTTCAAAAAAGGCTAGTCGTGCGAAAAGGCGAATGAACAAAGAGAATTAAGGAAGAAACCATGCATGCACGCCTTGCTTCAAAATGACCCCCCGAGGGTTTCCCACAATCTTTCTTTTGGTCTTCTTTTCTGTCGGAAGGATGGGCTTCTTTCCTCCCCTTGCCCCCGGCTTTTTTCTTCTCTCTCCTTCTTCCGTCGGTTAGCAGAGAAAACACAGACAAATGAATCAAATTGATGATGTTCGAACTCTTTTTTCTCATCAAAGAGAGAGAGACATCTTTACTCTCTAAGAACTCGTTCTGTTGCGAGTCTGAACCAAGAAAGAAGCAGAGGAGGGGAGAAGAAGGGTGGGGCAGAAGAATATTTTTTCCCTCTTTATCTCGCTCTAGCTTCCTTTAATTCCCTTCAACTCTTTGTGTGTGTCGAAACTTTCAACGGCGCCCCCCCCCCTGAACGTCTACGCTCTGACGCAGAAAATCATGGCCACATTCCGAGGACGGGTCTCCTCTATGCCGACACTGGAAGTAGACCTCGTGGGGAAGGCACCATAGGGACTCCAGAACTCCCCCCCCACCGTCTTCGCAGAGTGGCCCTGTACCGCATTCCCGACCTCATATGTGTGGGTGTGGGCGGCCAGTCCGTCTATCTGATGGGATCCGAGAGCACGGAAGATGTCAGGGTCACCTAGCTGGTCACCCCTGACGCCAGTACCGAAGTCCATCAACCCACGGATGAAAACACCCCTGAGATCGGGTCGCCCCTCCGTGCCGTCAGCAGGGAGCCACCCGGGTGGGCACTTCTTGGCAAAGAAGGGCGACACACTGATGCTCCCACCGGGAGCGGCAGTCTCAACCTTCGCAAGTGCCTCGGCTGTTTTGTTCTTTGTTTCCTGAGCAAGATCGGATTGGGCCTTTTTCAAATCAGCAATCTCTTGGGTGGTCGCGTTCTTGTCCGCAAACTGCGCGACTGCGTCCATGTAGAGACGGCGTGCGTCATCTGCCATGTGTTTGGCCTGGAGGTAACACTCAACGGGGGTGCCGCAATCTTCATCAGGGGAGGGGGGTGCTCTGTCATCATGACGTGGGGGGGGGAGGGCTTTGCGGAGGTGCCCTTCCATGGAGGACAGCGGGGCAGTCTGAGTGTCATGATCTGTCTGCTCTTCTGCTTCAGGGGAAGGGGAGGGAGGAGATGCTTCGGAGTCAAGCACGGGGGGCAGCGCTTCTAAGAGTTGCTGCACGTGTCCCATTTCCTTTATGTAATGCTTCTCGGAGGTCACTGCACCGATGGAGGCGCACAGACAGCGCATGTTGCATGCGAGCTCTTCCCACTCCCTCAGGGCGAGAGCAACCGACCGGACAGGGGTGGTCTCCTGCATGTGCTGCATCACTTTGCACTTCCTCAACTCGTACAGCTCGTCATTTCCGTACGCACTCAGAGGCTTCCACTGCAGTACGTGTGCAGAGAGGGCGGGAGAAAAGTTTTGCGTGAAATGCAGAAGAAATGAAAAATAAACCCGACAGATTTTTCTGTAATTAAATGAACGTGTGGAGAAGAGGAGCACGGAGCCATGGAGAACACCAAAAAAGGTCGTTTCATTCCACTGCGGCAAGAGTTGCGCAAGAGAAGAAGACAACATAAAAAGACATTAATGACGTGACCGTGAAGGCAGGCTACGCGAAAACATATACTTGAAGGACGTTTCCTCCCACACACCCAATCCTGACAGCACGTCTCACTGACCTGCAGGTCGTGTCCCGGAAACATTTTTGAGATCTGAATGCGGCAATGGTCCCAAGGCACAGGCCAGGGCGAGAGGTTCTTCTTGAGGTCCTGCTCGATCCTCTCAATGATTGCCTGCTCGTAGCACGAGGCCTTCTGGAGAATGCGGGCGACCTCGTCAAGCAGTCCCATGATGCCGTGCATCGTTTTGTCCTCCAATTCCTCCAGACGATCGAAGGTGTAGGTGAGAATTTCGCTCTTGATCTCTTCAATGGTGTGGTCAACGAGGTGTTCAGCTCGGTCAGCAGCCACATCGATGATATGAGTGACCTTCTCTGCAAAGGAGGCGATTGCCTTCTGTACAATTTCGTCAAGTTTGTCTTCAGCTCTGTCGATTGCAGCTTTCAAGTCGTACACAAGGGGTTTGATCTGCTTATCGAATATTTCATCCATTGCCTGAAGGAATGCTTCCTTGGCATGGTCGATCAGCTGCTCCCCTTTCTCTGCGATTTTTCCAGAGATGCAGGAGAAGTCGAGAAAAAAACAGTTCGGTGTCTCAACCACCAAAGCCGCTTCTTGAACGCTCGCACATGACCCAATTAGAACAGTAGCAATTGGAACAAACAGGGATAAGAGTCTCATCTTTCTACGATGCGAGGACACGGGAGCAGCGGGAGGAAGGGAATTAAGGAGACGAGACGGGAAAAGGAGACGCCAAAACCAGCAAAAAAAAAGACCAGATCCTTGAGACCCCGACAATAATCGGAATCAAGAAATACTGCTGGTGGTCCGCACAGTTTTCTTCACACAATCGGTCTTGTGTGGGGATCCATCATTTCCATTCCTCTAGCTAGCTTCATCTAGCGACTGCTACTGGGGAGCCAGAATTTTGCATGGCCCAGAAATTTGGAATTTGGCCGCATGCATGGGGGCCGCATCCATGGTTGGGGCCCCGGCTGTGGGGTGGCATCGTGTGTGCAGCTCCGGCATGCCCGGGCCCGCCGCCGCGTGTTCCCGCTGCACCCAGCCGATTCCAGCCTTCTGTTCTGTGTTCGATGTTGACTTCTCCACCAAGGAAGTTCCACGCACACCCCATTGAAGCTGTCCAACTGGAGTCTTGGTTGGAACGGAAAAGAAAAGACTGCATTTCCTCTTTGTCTGTGACGGTTTCCATACCTGATTGACTGTCTCAGTTGTTCGTGAGTGAAGTGTCTGACCTTTTTGCCCGTTGTCATCATGTCAAGCAAAGAAGCGAAGAAGGTGAAGAAGGAGTCAAAGCCTGCCAAAGCTGCAGGCTCCCCCATTAAGAAGTCCAAGAAAGCGCCTGAAACAAGTGGGGAGAAGAAGGACAGCGCCGGACCCCTCATTGCAGACTACCGGGTAGGTGGATCGGTGTTGCCCTTCTGAATGGCACTCTGAAAAGAGGCGTCTCTGACTCTCTCCCTGTTATCTGTCATATGCAGGTGAGCGCGGAAACTCTGGAGGCGCTTAAAGGTGAGTGCCTCGGCTGCTCCGGGTGTACTGTCGGCTTTTTCATTCTAGGGGCCACTTCGCATTCGTCACACTGTGTTGCTGATTGCAGATAGAGGGATCGAGCGGTTTTTCCCCATTCAGGAGAAGACCTTTGACCTCATCTACGACAAGTATGACGTCATCGGGAGGGCCCGTACAGGTCAGGTGTGCAAGTGAAGGGGATTCAATGGAAATCCGGTGTTTATGGGGTGAAAGGGGCGGCGAACTGGTGTCTGGATACGAATGAGAGATGCGTTTGTGTATCCCGAACGTAGACGGGTGTCCCATTTGGAGTTCACGAACAACAGCTACTCGCTGATTCTGTATTTTGTTCAACCTGTGTGTGTTTCCTGGTCTGTCTGTTTGCAGGAACTGGAAAGGTCTGTGCGAGAAAGGAGGTCTGAACAGGATTGGAGGGAGGGATGAAGGGAATTTTAAGGAGAGCGTCCAATCTGAAGGGACGGCAGGAAAGTAGAGGAAGGGGGGCTGCGGGGGAAGGAACCGGAGGGCGGCGGGAGTTGTTCCGGGGACGGAGGCATGGCTCTTCGTGGCTTCCTGTCTCTGATGTCATTGGTGTGCCTCGGTCACGCTTTCTTTCCTGAACCCCTCCTTCTTTGTACATTTTGTCCCCTTTGCACGCTTCTTTTGGATGTCTGCGTGCCTTCCTTCCACTTTCCCTTACTTAGGTACCTCCACGTCATTTATGTTTCTTTCTTCTGCCCGCCTTGCCTCGTCTCTTCTGCATGGTTTCCTGCTCCTCTGCAGACGCTGTCCTTCGCTCTCCCTCTGGCGGAACGGATGATCGCGAAAGGAAGGTTCAAGACGGGGAAGAGGTTAGTGCATGTCGGGATGCATGGTCGTTACATGGGGAAATTTTCATGCAAGCTCTCTCTCTGTGGGCAGTCGAGTGTGGGACCGGGATGGGAAGGGGCGATGGACAGAACAGAGAGGAAGAGAAGGGAGAGCGTGGAAGAGAAAGAATGGAGGCGGCCCTTGAGGGGAAGGGGTGCAGGCAGGGATTGTGCGTGTGTTCTTGGACCATGCAATAAAACGTCCTTCCGCTCTGTCGTCGTGCCTCCTAACTTGCTTTCTTATCGGTCTGCCCATCTGCGGATTCATTCCTGTGATTGCCTCCCTGCCCCTCTCTCTCCCTGTCTGTGTCTCCTCCGTCGTTCAGGGGGAGGGCTCCTCAGGTTCTTGTCCTTCTGCCGACAAGAGAGCTGGCAATGCAGGTGGGTGGGTGGGTGAGTAGGTTGGGCTGGCTGGGATTGGATGGGGGGTGCGGCTGTCGACGTCTCTGGCTTTCACCCCCCCTCCCTTTCCGTGCGTGTGAGAGTGTGTGCGTGGGGGTGTGTGTGCGTGTGCGTGCGCGTTCGTTTCCCTTCCCTTCCTTTTCTTCGCTTTCCTATTTTCTTTCTCTCCTGGCATTTTCTCTGCAGGCTGTCCATCTGTCTGTCTGTCCGTCCATCTTCGTCCGTTTCTACCGTTTTCTCTCCTTTTCGCCTGGCATCTGATCTTTGCAGGTCTCCAAGGAATTTGACCTCATCGCAGTCGACCGCTTCAAGCAGCTCTGCATCTACGGAGGAGCGGCCATGGGCCCGCAGTGCCAGGCCCTCAGAGACGGCATCGACATCGTTGTGGGAACTCCAGGGAGAGTGAAGGACTTGAGGGAGCAGGGAGTCCTCAAGTCAGTACGACAGACCGATCTCGCCTGCGCTTCCTGTGTTGCCTTTGTTGGAAACCTTGCATGCTCTCCTGACTTACACACACAAACATCCGTCATTCAAAAACAACTCTTCCTCGCACAGTGCGCTTAATTCGGTGTTTTTCCTTCCGATTCCCTGTATGGACGTACGTGTCTGCAGGGGGGACGCAAAGGAATCATCTCCCGGCAACTCTCACTACGTATGGCTCCCTCACTGTGTATGTGTGTGTCTGCCTCCCTGCAGGTTTGGCAAGTTGAGGGCGTTGATTTTGGACGAGGCCGACCAGATGCTGGACATGGGCTTCAAGGAGGACGTGGAGGAAATTTTCGGATGGATCCAGGAGGAAAGGGAGAAGGAGAAGGGGGAAGAGGAGGGCGAGAAGGGGGCAAAGGAGTTCCAGACTCTTCTCTTCACCGCGACCCTGCCTGACTGGGTTGAGGGTCTCGCTTCTCGGTCGGTGGGTTGCTTGCTTATGAGGGTGGCTCTCTATCCTGTCTCTTTCTCTCTGCGTGTCTGTTTGCTTCTCTGTTGTGATGCCTCTCTGACTCTGTCTTCCCCTCACCTCCCCTACGCGTATGTGCATACATGTGTGTGCATGTGTGAATGCCTGCATGTGTATGCAGGTTCATGAAGGAGGACAACATGAAGACGATTGACGTGGTTGGGGAACAGAACGCGAAGGGAGGATCCTCCTCGATCAAGCACCTTGCAATGAAGGTGAGCAAACAGAGAGACGTCGATTAAGCAAATTGCAAAAAGAGGGTCGGGTGGCAACGCTTTCCTTGGCGGTTGATTGATGCTTCGCTCATGATGTCTTGTTTGCTTCTTGCTGCAGATTCCCTACGCAGAGAGAGCGAAGACTCTAGGGGACGCCCTGACGGTCTACGCAGGTCTCCATGGACGCTGCATTGTCTTCACAGAGACGAAACAGGAGGCAAACGACATTGCTCTCTTCTCATCTATTCGGTCAGGAAATTCAGAGAAAAAAGGGAGTAAGTTTGCCTTGATCTCAGGGTTGAGTTGCCACTCCCCCCCCGGCCCCCCCCCCCCCCCCCCCCCCCCCTCTCTCTCTCTCTCTCTCTCTCTCTCTCTGTGTGTGTGTGTGTGTGTGTGTGTGTGTGTGGGTGGGTGGGTGGGTGGGGGGGGTCCTTTTTCTGCGTTCCCTTTTCCTAGTCCCTCCTCGTTCTTTCATCTGGCGCGGTTTCAAATTATTCTTTTCCCTCAAATCTCTCACTTCTTCCCTTCCCTTCCCTTCCCTTCCCTTCCCTTTTTTTCCCTTGTGTGCAGAGACAACTGCCAGGCTCTTCACGGAGACATTCCGCAAGCACAACGTGAAACAACTCTGACTGCCTTCAAGTCAGCATTGCTTTCTGTTCAACTCCGGGTATTGTCTTCCTCACCGCATTTTTTCAGTCATGTCTGGCTGTGCTTCGGCCTTTTACGTTCGCATAGCCACAAGGAGCTACTCGATTGCCCCCCCAAATTCTTTTTTTTTTAGCTCGTATGAGCTGTTTCATGCCAGTTTGTGTTCACAGTGGAGACTTTACTGGGCTATTCAGCCAGGCAAATGGAGAAAGAAGACGAGGCTGTAGCTCTCTGTGGGCGTGCGTTTTTTCTGTCCGTCTGCCAATGCATTGGTTGGTCCTCATCCGTCTTTTTCCTTCCTTTGCAGAGAAGGCCGATTCCGTTGCCTGGTTGCCACCGATGTGGCTGCCAGAGGGCTGCACGTTGACGACGTGGAGCTTGTGATTCAACTGAAACCCCCGAAGGATGTGGACACATACGTGCACAGAGCGGGAAGAACGGGGAGAGCATTCAGGAAGGGAACCTGCCTGAGTCAGTTTTTTTGCTGTCATTCACTGTTTGCATGGGGCTGTTGTTTGCGACATGCAGAGGGAGGTTTGATGGAACCCGTGCGCACACGAAAACTGACATCTATGCTCCCTCGAAAGGCTGCATGTATCAACAACACGTGTATGAATACACACATACATGTATGTGTGCCTGCCTGATGAATTCATGCATGCATGCAGCAAGTATCAACAACACGTGTATGAAAATACACACACACACACACACACACACACACACACATGTATGTGTGCCTGCCTGATGAATGCAAGCATGCATGCATGCAGCGTTTGTGAACCATATGGACCTTCTCTTTCTTGAAGTCATCGAGGCCCAGACGGGTGTGAGATTCGAGAGGGTGGGCGCCCCTCTTCCAGAGCAGCTGATGGGAAGCACCGCCGCTGCAGTTGTCGACTCTTTGAAGGAAATCAATCTGCCTGAGGAGACTCTGGCAAAGTTCGATCCGGCAGTCAAAATGCTCACAGACGAATACGGTCAGTGCAGGGGCATGAGGAAAGACACAGGCAGAAAGCGTAAAGTGCGGGACACTCTGAAGTGAGCAAATCTGCTCGTGTTCTGTGTACCTCTTTGTCTCGGAGATTGTCCTCTACGGGACTTGTCTGCACGTCATACCAGGACAGTGAGATCATGTGCTCGTTATTTGTTCGGTACGCATACGGAGATTTCTGCAATTGTGAGTCCCTATTTGATCGTGCTTATACTTGCCTTACAGGTGTCGATGGGGCACTTCGAAGATGTCTGTGCGAACTTGCCGGGTACAGCGATCCTTCTAAACTGAAGGCTCGGTCTCTTCTGACTGGAAGGGAGGGCTTCAAGACCTTCCAGATGAAAATGAGGGTGAGTCTCTCCTCCCCTCTCCTCTCCTCTCTCTGGGAGGATGAGGAGCAAGACGACATCCCTGAATGTTTTGCTTCTATTGCGGTCATGTTGCACAAATTCCTCGGGTGACTTCTGAAAAGGTTTGCACAGAATCTTTCCCGTCCTTCCACAGCCTCTTCGTGTTTTGTATGTGATCTGTCTATTTTCATTGAGAGTCCCTTTATCTGTCTGGCTGTGCGTTCGGTCCCTTTCTCCACGCCCCCCCTCTTCCCGCTTGAATTGAAAGCAGAACGGTGCCGAGGTGCGGGCTGCCGGGTATGTGTGGAACGCTGTAGACAGACTCTTGGGAGGATTCGATAGGGAGAACGCGCAGGTGGTCAGTGAGTGAACCACTCAGAGAAACCAACAAATCAATGCCTCCCTGTAGAAAGAAGAAAACCGAGTTGCTCTCTCTTGTAAACCTCCTTTTTCCTTTCTTTTTCATCTCTGTATTCTTCTTCTTTTTTTTGTCGTGCTTTCCCTTCCGTGTTTGATGCAAAGTCCCTCGCTGAGTTGTTAAAATCGCAAAATACTGCTAAAGATTGATCTTATTGTATCTCGATATTGACGTTTTGGTGCACCAAACCGCGTTCCGGACCTTCCATCATTCCCCAACTTGCTTTTTAGTTCACGGTTTATGTGAGGTTCGTGCGACAGTTCTTTCTTTCCCCCCTGTGTATGCATGACTTTCAGTTGAGTGCCGTGAGCATCATGGCTGACCGATCAGGAGCCGTCTTCGACGTCGGCCCGGATTTCGTTGCCGCAATCGAGAAGGCACTCGGCAATCAGAGCCCTGCTGTGAGTCAAAAAGATCAGCCAGCCTGCTTGCATTCATGCTCCTCCTTCAATTAAGACAGAAGAAAAATTGATGAGTCGGCTCCCATTCTGTCATGCTCTCTTTCTTGTTTTCTCTTTCCTCTTTCGCTTCGCAGAAGAAAGTGATCGACTGCGTTTTTTTGCTGAGACCGAGTGAGAAAGACAGAGAATGCTGACAGACGCGACAAATGTATACATGCATGCCCTTCGTATGTCTTGCATGGCCTGGAGGAACCTGTCAACGCCTGCTGAAGTTCCCCTCCGTGTCATGTCACATGCTGCACTGACGTGACGACCTCCGCGTCCATTGGCCTCCCTTCCTTCCTTCCTCCCTTCCTTCCTTCCCTCCTTCCTTCCTGCAGGCCCCCAACGTGATCGAAGTCGTGACGGAGCTCCCGGCTCTGATCGACAAGGATCAGCAGAGGGACAGACCAGGAGACGTGATGGACGAGGCAACGAAGCAGAGACTCCTGAAGTCAGGCCGCAATCCCTCAAGTTCCAACTGGATGAGGGGCAGAGGAGGAAGGGGAGGGGGGGGCGGGAGCTTTGGGCGAGTGGGTGGGTCGGGTCGCGGTGGGGGTATGAAAAGAGGGGCAGAGGACGATGGGTTCCGCGGTTTTTCCAAGAGACCCCGTAATG